>BSBM01000680.1:5800000-5832500 GCA_027924585.1 Larix kaempferi | reverse complement strand
TGGAAGCTCTTATGGCCCCTCCCCCCCTTCACATCACTCCAGTTTCCCATAACCTGTCAAAACTATCTATGTACAAAAAATTTAAATGTGTTTTCTGTCATACTCTATAACAAGCAATGTTTCTAATTATAACATACAGGAAAATGGAAAAAAACAATAAGAAATAGTTAATTTATACGTACCAATAAAATTCAATATTTCTATCACAATATTAAATCAAAATATATAGAGTAGATATATTACTGCATACCTCGTACACTTCAATGGACTTCATCATCTTCTTCATCCAATTCATAATCTGTATCATCTGATCCAGATTCAACATTGTAAGGATTGGCCATATCATCATCGACATCGATGTTAGTTATGATCATCATGTCATTGTTGATATCATCTTCATGGAAATTTCCTAATACATCATCTGATTCAACTAATTTTTCGACATATTCTTATGGAACATGATCATCTAACTCATTTTGATCATGATCATCTTCAACACCGTCTTCTTATTTGAGAACCTCTTCATTACCTTCATGTACGTTATACTTTACCAGCCTTCCCCTTGGCTCATGTCTCACAGCAAATTACCAACCCGCTCTACCTGGAACCTCAGAGTAAAATACATGTTCACATTGGGTTGGAAGAACATAGGGCTCCATTCTTGTCTCAAACAACCATATATTTACCATGGTAAATCCATTATCATGTTCAATAATTTTTTTATCAGGATCACGTTGATTCAATCGACACTTGTACCATTTGAAAATGAACAGAAATACCTTGAAGGAGTTAAAGTCACACTAAAGAATGTCTTCCAGATACCCATAGTATTGATTTTCAGAGAGTTCTGGATGTATGCCACTTCTAGAGGAAACATTGGTCACCTCAAAGACTGTAGATATACTGCAATCTAATGTTTTCTTCGTTTCATCCAACTTTTGATGCGATATCTACAACCAGTGCACCACATAGCCTTATGGTGTTTTACCTACAACAAGCCATACAATAAAAGATTACATAATGATCCAATATTTATGATTAAGTGCATGTTTATAATGCCATATAGAGAAAAAAATCAGCATGTACATTGACAATATGTTTGCAAAAAAAAAAAATAGTGTGGTTGATTAATATGCTTACCTGCTTATCTTTTAAAATATATGCTAAATCGATTTCCCTTTGTGTTAGATTGTTATCTCCATTGCGATGTGCTGCTTTAACCAATGAAGCCTCACCTTCCCATGATATTCCATGACCATATTGTTCAATCCATACCTTCATCCAGTCAAGATTGTTTGCGATGTATAAGTGAACTGCATCCCACTCTTGACCAACTGTTTGATGACAATACAATTAAAATTCAATACAAATGTATATTCACTTAACAAAGTATATTACACTCTAAATTGATGCAATATATTGAATATTAAAATAGAATTTGTATGATATATATACATAAAAATCAAAAGTCAAATGTGTTATATTACCTTTCACCTTCCTCAATCTACCTTTCCCCTTTAGGTACTCCCCTTCGAAATTGTTATTGGAGTCTGGATCACAAATGCGACATAAATTGAGCTTTGAGGCTAATTTAGGAAGATATTCACTAATATACAACATGTTTTGGTATACCATATATCCCTCCATCATAGAACCCTCAGCATGTGCTCGTTGTCTATCCAAACCCTTCATAAATTTCAAGTGCCTCTCAACCATCCACATGGAACTTGAGTGCGCAGGTCCACACAATTCAATCTCCTCAACTTGGTGTATGAGGTAGTGTTCTTGTGCACTGAAAAATTATGAAGGTAGATGCTTCTGCATTTCACACATGAGACGATGAGTTTCTCTCCTCCAATACTTCATATCTTCTTTATGGAATTATTTAGATGAAAACCATCTACAAGTGACACAACCCAATTAAGATATTTAAGAAAAAAACATTATATTACATAACATGAATTAGAGCACAAAAATAAAATATAAGTTCTACGATGAATTAAACAAACACTAAGCACATGCAAAAAATCGCTACTTACCTCATGTATTTCTCAAGATTATATATTACTTGTTTGACATTGTTGTCGAAGTTGTATGGGAGAGAGAGAGGTAGAACATACTGTAACAATATACAAATCGTTTCATTTTTTAAACAAAGAGTAGACAAAAAAAAATACCGACCATATTCACTGGAATAGAAAAATAATAATTAAATGCATACCATAATAATTACCTTCATGAAGACATTCCAATCATGCGTTTTCACCCCCGCAAAATCACATTTCTTTGTTATGATATTCTTCATGTTCGCACAAAATACGGTGGGAAATTTAATTTTTCGCATGACTTCTTTTACAACATTACTTTGTTCGTTCATTAACATCCATGGAAGTGAGTTTATATTAATTTGCTCTCCATTGCTATGAAATTGATTGACGTCTTTCATTGCATGGTTTCCTTCTTGAATGTCTTTGCAAATTTTGACAATATTTTCTTTCTCACTCCTTCCATCCAATATTCGCCATAATGTTTCAGTCACATTCTTTCCGATACGCATTGTATCAAACATATGAGCAATTTTTAGGTGCTTATAGTAGGGAAACCTACTAAATTGTCTAGGATAACTTTTCATTCCTCCTGGAAGCCCATTAATGCCTTCATGATCACATGAAAAACCATCATGAATCGTAGTTTATAAAGAAATTACAGAAATCAATGTCAATTACAGTAAAAAACACACAGTAAAAAAACATACATAACATTTCATATACGACGATTCATACGTACCTTGACGATTTTTATTATATTGCAACTTCCATAGGTGAGGTGTCATTCTCTACGGTTTTAATGCAGTCTCTTGCTTGCCATTGAACATATGTTTTTTGGTAGTTCGATACCTATGATTCTTAGAGAGGAAGTGCCTATACTCATCAAACACCTCCTTTCCTAATCTTTTTGAACGACGAGATTTGATCTTAGGATCACAAACTGGACATGCAAATTTCCCCTTTGTCTGAAGACCTACATAAAGATATGAATTATCTATGTCAATTATAATTATATACAAAATGAATGGTTTATTTAGAAAAACATGCGTGCGTACTATATTAACTAGTTCAAAAAATTAAATGCAAATAAAGTGGAACTTATAATTACAAACTGCAAAAATGGGTTAACCCTGGGGCATCATGTATTGTCCATACAAGCATTGCATGGAATTGAAATTTTCTTTTTTCGTATTGGTCGAGATACGTCATACATAGTGATTCCATTCCATAACTTTAGTACCTTGTCAATAAGAGGTTCGATATATACATTCATATCTTTGACTTGGTACTTATCTGATTGATTTGAACATATAAAAAGTATAATTATGAGACGTACCATTTAGATATATAAACCATATTGCACAAGAGAAAAATAAAAAATATATATAGGACATTATGCAACAAAATATGAAAAATGAGATGCCACTACATTAAAAAAAAAGCTGTAGACACAATATACCTGGAACAATAATCGAAAACATTATGTGCTCCCTCTTTATTGACAACCATGGAGGAATGTTATTTTTGATAACAAAAATAGGCCACACTGAGTAAATGGATCTCATCCGTGCAAATGGATTGACACCATTTGTTGCCAAAGAAATCCTAAGATTACGAGGTTCTTCTTTAAAGTGAGGCCATTTTTCCTCCATATCTCTAGATGCAGACCCATTTGTAGGCATTCAAATAATGTCATCTTGACTTATGTTCCATGCTAGTTTTTTGCACCTGAACAGTTGTTGCAAACGTGGAATAATGGGAATATAACGAAGAACCTTGCGAGGCACCTGTTTTGTTACTTGATCTATTAGATATACTAATATGACATTCTGGACATTCTGTTGAAAATTCATGCTTATTATAATATATAACATGGTCATTAGGGCATGCATGAATTGCTTCATACTGCATTCCAATTTCTTTCATGATGGCATATAAATCCTGATATGTGTGAGGTAAAATATTTGACGGTGGTAACAAAAATTCAGCTATCATGCTACAACAAATTAAAATAAAAATCTAGTTAATATAATATATAAATAATATTAATGAAACACATTTCATCTGTATTAATTTGACTTATGAATTAACAATAAAATTATTAGACGAACGGTGATAACCTTTAGCACGATCATATATATTATGTGATGGAATATATTACATACCTTAACATCCATGTGACTGATATGTTTGAAAGACCATTCATAACCATCAAGTTCATTATCAACAATATAGCATAGAGAAGATTTGTGTTGGAGACCTCATAGAGGGGTTCAAATGCCTTCTCAAGAAGAGGTAAATCATGAATATGATCAAAATGATCATCATTTTCATGATCATGATCATGATCATCCATTCTAACATTAAATGAATCATGGATAAAAGTATTTGTACCATCATCTTCAACAATCCTATCAGTATGATCATCTTCTTCAATATGATCATTAACAAGTTCTCCATTATTCATAGCTCCATGTTCCTCTAGTACTTGTTCTGAAAGCACTTCCTCCAGACGATATGCCGTAGGATGTCTTTCCTTTATAATTACATGAAACCATCAATTGATAAAAGTTAATATAAGAAATATTAAAATAATACATACATTTACAAAAGAAATCAAAATAAAAACATATATAATGCAAAACTTACAAATGGACGATATTCATGTCCCCCCTCAACGTGTCCATGTTCCCTACAATGTTTTCAGGATGTTGTGATATTTATTCTTCTCCTCTTAAAGCCCCTTCATTGAATACATGGAAAATAACATTTCCCATCACCCTTTCTTTTCAGTCCATTCCACAATCTAGCAAGCAATTGTCGATTTTGTTTGTCTGGATCAGGAATATTGCTATTTGACATTTTCTCATAAACAGCTTGAATGAAGATTATTGATCTTAGAAAATCAAGATCAACACTTCGCTCACTTTAATCACAAAAAAATAGAAATAATGACGTATTCTTTTACGAAAAACTATCCGCCGAATAAAAAACTTTCTGCAAACCGTCACTTGTATAGCAAACATGTCGGAATGTTTTGAAATTTATAGATTTTAAAATATAAACGTTCAGCGGATATCTGACAAATTAAGCATAGTTACCATTGGAGAATACCTATAGGATATCCGACATCCATGGGCATAATATAATGTAGGATATCTGACATTCATGACAATAATATAATGTCAGAAATCCGACATCCACGGGCATAATATATGGTCGGATATCCGACATCCGCGGGAATAATATTATGTTGAATAATCAACTACATTGGTCACTATTCGACAGACATCGTTGGATATCCGAGGGTCGTCGGATATCCGACCGACCCTTCTATCAATTTTAAAAAAAGTCATCAAATTTCATAATTTTGAAGGTGAAATCCGACAACACAGTGCTTTTCGTCGGATTTTGTGTTCAAATTCTGTAGTGATCATAAGACTTGTGAAAAATAATCACTCACTGGAATGCACATGCATTTTTGAACTAGCCCATACAACCATCTGACCATATCCAATGCTGATCCATCTGTATATCTCTCTCCTTCAGCTGATCATAGAAAATTTTGAAGCAATGCTGCACATAATGCAGGTCGTGGCACCTGTCATCACTGATTCAGAAGTTGGTCTCTTTCAATATTATCCTCATATCATTGTTGCTCTCTGGTGCGTTCCTATACATGATATGGACCATTATGCTAACTTGGTATGAACGGTAGTATTGACTTTGAATCTCATTCTATGGTTGTAGGGTGTAGTTTTCAGCAAAGTTCGCAACCGACAATATTGCACCACTGGGAAAGGTGTCCCTGCACTGTCTGTACTTTTCATCCTGCCATCATGCTACATGGACATGTTGTACATACTACTCGGTCTTTTTCTAGAATTCCTTCATGAAATCACAAATTTGTACTTGGTTCCACAAAACCAAGGGAATTACTACAACGTGACATTTACAATATGAATATATATGTATAAATTCAACATGTACAGTATGAAAGTATGAAAACTTAGATTACCTATGACTTCAACAATGCAATTTTCTTGTTTTCCTTCGTACTATCTACTCGATATGTTATGTACTTGAAGTTTTTCATTTCTATTGACATCCTCTCAAATTTGTGCACCTCGATTTCATGGATCCATCGACTCTATAATGCAAATCCACTTCACCTAGAACATGTCCCATATAAACATGATTTTTTAAAATATTTTTGTCCTTTAGATCTTGGACAAATTATGCTATGGATAAATTCTCTGGATGAATTCAGTGATTGTAATGATGGGTAGTCCTGCACAATGTTAGCATGAAAATCACAAAGTATATGTCTATATGTATCATAATAGTACTCAAATTCTACATGGTATCTACAACAACATATTCTACGATCAATGCAAATTCTAACATACCGGGGTTTTCATTTTTCAAAGGACCTTTATCCCAAGTTCAATTATGTGTGCTCATTCTTGAACCTCTCACAGAGTTCCATTTGTGTCATGTCAAGGAAGTGCTTGACATGGGGTTCACACCCCTTAACACCTGTTCTCAACTTTAACACGTCTCTTTGATTTGTTGACGGTCTAGTGTTATCATCTCAAAATTTTTGTACTAGAATGTTCTTTAACAACATCAATAAGCTTCATGTCTGAACGAGGTAACCTACCAACAAATGCCCAACGATATTTTTTCCCTAGGGTCTTAAGTTTTCTCTAATAGCAGAATACTTTTGAAGAGTCTTTCTATATACTTTAAATATTTCACATATGTGTGATAATAGGCGATGTTTCCTTGTGTATTTGTCTACAATCGATTATGATAGTACACGACGGGTTGCATTAATATCTTTTATATGAGAATTTTTTCCAATCAAATTAAATGCAAACTATATATTTATAACAACATGACTATTGGACTCTAAAATTCTAACTACATTTATGCCTAAGATTATCCTAACATGATCTAGACAATGTGATTTTAACAAAGCCAAAAACAATTCACATTTTGTTTCATCGGTTTTGGATTCAAAACATTCTTTGATGATCCTGCTACAATGGAAATCAATTGTGCGTTTAGGCAACTTATCTTCAAGTCTTGAAAAGGAACTTTCATCCACATGAATATGTCTGGGAGTTATTCGTCATCCACTTGATAGTCGAGGAAAGGGAGTTGGGAAGGAAGTACGAGTCTCATCACTGGTTTGTTGTGGCACTTCATTCACAATTTGGTCCTGCAAGGGAGTGTGTTAGACATGTGTGTGTTCTTCTTGGGGAGGTTTCCAATTAACAACTCATTCAACATTGATCCCTGCCTACTCAACATCAACCAAGATTTGATTGAATTCAACCACTTCATCATTGCTTGTTGATGGATTATTCGTTGGATGATCGCTTACCGTTGGATTTCGAGAGGGTTCCATTACCTACATCTGTTTCAATTCTCTTGATGAACCCGAGGTCATCATGGCATGCATTGCGCTAGGATATAAGGCACTAAAATTTTGATGTCTACATTTTTCCATGTACAACCTGGCCTTTTCTCTTATCTCGTGGGCCTTTTCAGGGGGCAGCTCCTTCCTTCTAGGCTTTCTTTTATTATTACGTCTATTTCCCATCTTCAAAATGTTTTTTAACAAAACAAACATACCACCCCTGCAAAAAAAACAAATAAGATATTATTTTTCAATTATGAAATGAGGAAAACAAACTTTACCATGATTAAGATACAAGGGACACAAGGATTAGACAAGATTTATACATTGATATGTAATATGACTTGTATAATGTGCAAGATTATTAAAACTTGATGTAGCAATTGATTGGGTATTGTGCAAACCTATGCATGTTATCTTCATAAGTGTACAATGTAAAATATGGTCACGAAAGTATGTTTTGTTTTCTTGACATTGGGCATATAGAGAAAACTAATGTGGTAGCAAGAAAGAAGGTGGAATGAGGCCATTTAACTATCACAAAAAATGATCGAAGTGGTGCAACAAAGATATTTTTTTCTCTCAAAATCCCATTAGTGTGTACATGCAAAGAGCTTGTGTTACTGGTATCGATCATACCCTTATTCAATCAAATATTGATGTGGGATTTAATAATGTTTCATCAATGCACAAACCAACCTAGGTTGGAATCAAGGTCCTCCTATCCATCTTAGTGACATAGGATTGTAGTGTGGTGAATTCCCTCATTTTGAGTGCAAATCACTTTTTTCTAAATGTGTGGTCATGGTTTCTCATTTTATGTCTAATGCCATGGTAGGTTCCTCATTTCACACTTGTCCTTAATTGGTCATCATCTTCAAACAATGTAAAACAACATCTAGTGAGAATGTTTTCTTATAATCTTGAAAGCTATTTAGAATTCCCTATATATAACAACAACATCACCTATAGGACCTCAATTTGAGATGTTTTCTTGTCATCTTGAAACAATGTGCAATGAGCCTCATTTTGGTATATTGGCACTTGGCACTTGGCAAATGGTTTTTTGGCAATAGTTTGTGTTAGTAGATGGTATTGGATGGTGGTATGGGGTGTCAGTAGGAGCACATTTCCTATAAAAGGAGAATCTACTCACTTCATTTTCATGTTTTGGATGAGGGAAAATCACCCCTAAAGATTAAGAATTTGATTCTTTTGGTGTTTGTGTGAGTTGTTGTAGTGAAATCGCGAGGAATTTAGCAAATGTTTGTGTATTGGATGGATTTATGTGATTATGAAAGGTTATTGGTGGTGATTCAAGTAAGTTTTTTTATTATCTGTATGAAAGGTTGAAAGCATTGATTGGTGCATGTTGTAGTTTTTTTGTGGCAGATGTTTTTACTGTCTATGTTGAAAATTAATAATACTAAAATACATTTATCATCCAATTCATGATGAAAAACTAAAATACATACAATTAAAACAAAGTGAATGAAGACTAAAATACAATTCATAAGGAAACATTGTCACCATACCTCAAGGATTGCTCTTTGCTTGAAATGTAAAATGGTCTTTTGATGTATCCGCTCTATGTAATAAGAGTTCAAGTGTCCCCAAGCAACATGAGAATTCAATCCAAAGGTACAAATAGAGTCCAACTGTTCTTTATTCAATCCAAAGAGCCAAATAGAGTCCAACTAGTGTGTATTCAATGCAAAGAGCCAAATAGAGTCCAACTGATGTGTATTCAATCCAAATTGTCAAATAAAATACAAAAGGTGTGTGATTCAATCCAAAATGCAAGTGATTTTCAAGCTGTGTGTGAGAAGAGCAAACAATTTGTGATATGAGAGAAAAAAAATGCGGGAGAAGAGCATGGCTCATTTGTAAAATTTATTGTTCAACAAAGGTGCACACGCGCTTCTAGCAGATGTGCGCCTCTGCACAACATTTCTTTGTTCGGTGGGTAACGTTTAGTGCATTTATTTCCCAATAAATATCTATTTTCCCTTTTATTCCTAGAGCCCCTCCCCCCTAAAGGCCTAGCGCATGTGCGCCTTTGCACAACGTTTCTTTGTTCGGTGGGTAATGTTTAGTGCATTTATTTCCCAATAAATATCTATTTTCCCTTTTATTCCTAGAGCCCCTCCCCCCTAAAGGCCTTTAGGCCCTCTTCTAAACCATGATCCCCAAGTGCATAAGTGCTTAGGTGTTTAGGGGTTTTGGTATTTAGAGCTTGTGGGTTAGGGGGTCAAGGTGTTTTGGGCTAACTGGGATTTAAGGCGTAAGGTGTTTGGGGTTAACACTAATAAATTCTTATAAATTCCATACAAATAAACGTTATAACAATGATTTCAAGATAGATAATAGGGTTCATAAAGGCTCGTGGGGGATATGGATTATAAGTTCTATGTTTAGGAGGGGTTTTATTGGTCAATAATTTAGTGTTAGGTGTTATTTGTGTTAGAGATAAGGGTTTATGGGTGATAGGGTTACATGGTGTATATGTGTTAGGGATTATTTAGGTTACCATTTTGGGGTTGTGTTGGTTGATGTTAATATGTTATGAATTATAAGGCTTATTAGTTAGAAATATACAAGGGCTCTAAGGGTTAGAGTGTATATGGGTTAAAGGTGGTAGGGGTTAGGGTTATAAGGATTGTAGGTTAAAAGTTGTTAAGGTTATGGGTTTAAAGGTTATATATTTTAGTGTTCAAATTGATAGTCTTTAAGGGTTATAGGGGTAATGAGTTCTCATTCTAAACCCCTAACCCCCAATATATATCTCTCTCTCTCCCTTTAAAATCCTAACCTCCAATTTTTCTCCATCTCTCTATAAACACCTAACCCTAATTTCACTCTCTTTTCAAACCTCCAATCTATTTCTTTCCCTCTAAATCCATAATCCCCAATCTCTCTCTCTCTCTCTAAGCCCCTGAGCCCCAATATCTCTTTCTCTATGAACCCCTTATCAACAATATTTGTTTCTCTAAACCCATATTCTCTAACATATATCTCTCTCTCATCCCCTAACCTCCAATCTATCTCTCTCTCTAAACCTTTAACACCTAATCTATCTATTTCTATATGTCCCTCTAAACCCTTAAATTCCAATCCACCTCTCTCTCTCTCTCTCTCTCTCTCTACCCCTAAAAACCAATCTCTCTCTCTTTAAACCTCTATCTCTAAACCTCTCTCTCTATCTCCTGAAATAGAACCACCAATCTATCACTTTCTCTAGCTCTAAACCCATAACCCTGTCTCTCTCTAACCCATTATCCCCCAATATCTATCTCTTCCTCTATAAGCCCCTAACCACCATTTTCTCTCCCTTTCTCTCTCTCTCTAAACCATTAAACCAAAATATCTCTTTCTCTTTCTATACCCCTCGCCACCAACTCTCTCTCTCTATCTAAACCCTAAACCCCAATCCGTCTCTCTCTCTAATTCCTTATCCCCCAATCTCTCTCTCTCTCTCTAAACACCTAGCCTCTAATATCTCTCTCTTTAAACTCGTTAAACCCAATCTCTCTCTTTCTATTTGAACCACTAATCTCCAATAATTTTTTCTCTCTAAACCCCTAAGCACCAATCTCTCTCTCACTCACTCCCTTCGTAATCCTCTAACCTCCAATCTCTCTCTCTCTCTAAACCCCTAACAGCTGATCTCTCTCTAAACCCCTAACTTTAAATCTCTCTCTCTCTCTGTATATATATACACCTAACCCCCAATCTCTATCTCTCTCTAAACCTATACCTCCCAATATCTCTCTTTCTCTCTCTAGAATTCTAACCACCAATCTCTCACTTTCTCTATCTTTAGAACCCTAACCTATAGTCTCTCTCTCTCTCTAAACACCTAGCCACCAATTTATATCTCCCTCTCTAAGACACTAAGCTCCAATATCCTTATCTTTATCATTAAACCAAAGACAACCAATCACTCTCTTTCTCTCCCTCTACCTTCTTTCTCTCTCTCTCTGTCTAAATCTATAACCTTGAATTCCTCTAATTCTCTTTCTCTCTCTCTAAACCTCTAACGTCCAACTTCTCTCTCTCTCTCTCGTTAAATTCCTAAAACACACTTTCTCTCTCTATAGTATTAACCAACAATATATTTTTATTTCTCCCTAAACCCGTAACCACCAATTTGTTTCCCTCTCTCTCCCTCTAAGTACCTAAACCCCATTCTCTGTCTCTCTCTCTAAACCCCTAATCCCAAATCTTTATCTCACTAAACCCATAACCTCCAATCTCTCTCTCTCTTTCTCTCTCTCTCTCTCTCTCTCTCTCTCTCTGTGTATTTATCTAAACCACTAACCATGAATCTCTCTCTCTCTCTCTCTCTCTCTCTCTCTCTCAACCACAAAGCTCTAATATCTCTCCCTCTCTAAGCCCCTAACCATCTATTGGTACCAGATTTGCCCCCATCAAAATTTCTAGACATTTTCGCTGCCGGAATATTCACGAGTATTTTGACCAAAGAAATCCTCCCGGAAGTCTGCACCTTTTCACCATCCTGCATCAAATTGATCTCTTCTCCCAAAATTCCGTCATATTTGTGAAGTGTTTTGCTATTAAGGTTTGATCTCATGAATTGTTGACCTATTTACTATTTTTCCTAAAGTAATAGTTTTTATTTTAAAAATAAAAGTATTAAATAATAATTTTATTAAAAGTGGAATTATTATTTAATAGTTTTTAGTAAAAATAAAAATTATTATTTTATTATACTCATGGCCTTATCGATGGTTCTTTTTAACATGTCACATGGTCTTTCTTAAAAAAGGATGAAGTATTGTCATTTAAAAAAAATGTTCATTTGTCTCCTTTTTGAAGCCATGTTCTGTTTTAATCCATAATCTCCATTTTCCATCTCATGGAAAAAGAAGTATTAAGAGGCAATCATGCTAATGGATAAACCAAGCCTCAAAGCATTTAATTAATTGTTGTTACATGAAGATTCTCAGGTTTGGAGATGATAGAAGGGATAGAGATGAGTTCTTGCCAGGATCTTTTTCTCGTGATTTTAATAGAGATTATTGACTGTTAAGGATGACAACCAAAGTTTACAGAAATTAAATTAGTAGCCACAAGATCTCATCTAAATTAAAAGAGATTGATTTATAACTTCAGTAAGAAAGCATCAAGCACTTTGCAGTACAGGATTTCAAGGATCAACTTCAGATTCAAAAGGAAAATTTCAAAGATCATTTCCAGATTTTATGAGATAGAGTATTAATGTTATCTAATCTTAGATTTTCTAAGATATATCCGATTCATTTCAGCTCCAGATTTGAATATGTTAAATGAATATCATGTCCAAACTTCGAGAGATTTCATCGACATCTTTGACATCGCTTTAACATTAAATACATGATACAAAGTATTATGTGATGTTATCCAGATTGGTTCCAGAGGGTTCTACATGGATTCCTAGACCTTTTTACATATTGAAACACATCAATGAGAATCTACACCTATTTCAAATCGATTTCCAAATAACTAATAATGCTCAGTCAAGTTAGTTCCTAGAATCTTGGAGTATTAAGCAATATTTCTGTTCTAGCTCACCTTATTGTTTTTCTATTTTTAGCAATGAAATCTTTAAGCCATAAATGAATGTAATTAAGCTCATCCAAGAGGATTCGAACTCTGAAACTCTGTATATTGTAATATTGTATATGTAATAGAGGGAGGTTCCAGCTGAGGGAGGCTGTGAGAGGGTTGTAAAGGGTTGAGTTATCAATCTGAATTTTATTTAATAGCCCTGTAAGTGTATTTTGGGGACTATATGGAGAATGAGAAACATTTTATGAACCACTCTTACTTTTAACTTATACAAATAGTGTACAAAGTCTTTGATCTTTCTGTGATTATTTTTACGATTGATAGTGTTTCTATCTAGTTTCTCATTGCATATATATGTGTTTTTGTTTCCTTTTCATACATAATGTTTTTCTGTTTTAAAGGCATTTATTATTTGGATATTTAATCAACTGTCTGTGGTTATATATCTGATTCCTAAACTAGCTCATGTATCTCTATTGTTTGTAGGCTTATACCTGTACATCATTATTGTTTACCATCCCTTGTGTATACTTACTAGTACATATTTTATTTCTGAGTATTGGTCAATTATCCACTCTTTCAATTCCCCTTCTGTTGTTAAAAAATCAATCAATCAGTATTTTCCTTTTGAGCATTAAGATGTGTTAAGCTTGGCTCTCTTGCAGTCAAGAGTTAACTTTAGCACTAACACCATTAATCTATTTATTTCACTCTATCTCTCTCTCTCTCTAAACCCCTAAGCTCCAATCTCTCTCTCTCTGAACCCCGTAGCCATGAATCTCTCTCCATCGTTCACTCTATAATCCCCTAACACCCAATCTGTCTCTGTAAAATCCGAACCCAAAATCTCTCTCTCTCTTTGGACTCCTAATCCCCAATCTCTCTCTCTATGTAAACCCACAACTCCAAATCTCTCTGTTTTTATCTCTTTGTAATCCCTTTTACTTCCATTATCTCTCTTTATGCTCCTAAACCCTAATCTCTCTTTCTCTCTCTCTAATCCCCTAACCCCCAATATCTATCACTTTCTCTCTCTCTAGACACCTATCAACCAATCTCTCTCTATCTCTAAAACCCTAAACTATAGCCTCTCTTTCTAAATGCCTAACCACCAATCTCTCTCTCTCTCTCTAAACCCATGCACCCAAATCTTTCTTTCTCTCTCTTTGAACCTTTAACCCTCACTATCTCTCTCATTCTACCTAAACTCTTAACCATTAATTTCTCTTCATCTACCTCTCTCTCTCTAAACCCCTAATCCCAATCTCTCTCTCTCTAAACCACTAACCACCATTTTATTTCTGTCTCTCTCTCTAAACCCCTAAGCTCCAATCTCTTTCTCTCTCTTTCTCTCTCTCTCTCAATCTCCCTCTCTGAATCCCTAATCTCCAATCTCTCACTCTCTCTCTAAACACCTAACCCCCAACCTCTCTCTCTCTAAAAACCTTAACCACCAACCTCTCTCTCTCTCTCACTCTCAACCCCTAACCTCTAATCCCTCTCTCTCTCTCTCTAACTATCTCTCTAAACCCCTTACCAACAATATCTCTCTCTCTAAACCCCTAAGCTACAATCTATCTCTATCTATTTCTATACCCCTATAAACCAATCTCCATCCATCTCTACCCCTATAATCCCTTAAAACCCAATCTCTCTCTCTCTCTAAACTCCTAACCTCCAATATCTCTCTCTATCTAAACCCTTATCCCCCAATCTCTCTCTCCCTTTCTAAACCCTTAAGCCTCAAAATATCTCTCTCTAAACCACTAACCACCAATATTTCTCTCTCTCTCTCTCTCTCTAAAATCCTAACCTCCAATCTCTCTCTCTCTCTCTCTCTCTCTCTCTCTCTAAACGAGTCAATCTATGAAGGTGGTTCACGATTTTTGGCAAGTGGAGTGGAAAAACTTTGTGCCGCGAACCCTCGATGGAGGTATTTTAAAGCCCTCGATCAAGCTGTTGAAACCTCGATCGAGGGTTTTAAAATAACTCGATCGAGCACTTCAAAGTACCTCGATCGAGGGTTTTAAAATACCTCAATCGAGGGCTTGTTTAAATGCTCGATCGAGCTGTTGAGACAGTGAAAAAAAATAAAACCGGCTGCGGCCGGCCGAGCGGCACTGTTCCAACGACAACGACCCATCAAACTATCTCGACCGATGTCGTGAGCTCGACTGAGGCTGTGCGAACAAAATGCCATGCCACACCACGCCACCATGCCACACCGCCCCGCCATGATGTCATCCACTCCAATAGGTAAGTGGACCATAAACCCTCAATTTCTTTTTAAAATTAAATTAAATTTCTTGTGTTTGTTTTTGTATAAATTTGTATCAACCGTCAGTTTTATTTCTAAATGTGTATTGGAAAGCAAAAATGATGTCAAATTACACATTTGGAAATAAAACCGACAACATTTAATATTGTTGCTGGTTGAGGGTTTTTTTTTCAATAAATTTGAAAACCAATTGAAAACTGAGTGAAAACATGTGTAGCTATTTTAAATTTATGTTTTATGTTTTATGTTTTAAATTTTAAATTTAAGTTGTATTTATTTTTTTAAGTTATTAATATTTTTGTTTATATCAATCGGTAGTGTTTATGCTACCGATTTTTATTTTAAAATGTGTATTAACAAGCAGAAATGCTACCTATTTTTTTTCAATCCTCTGAGAATTCGAGGAGGATTGAAAAAAAATATACATATTTCAAAATAAAACCAACAACATAAATATTGCACGTTCCCGGTTTTTTCCCAATATAAGGTCATATAACCATGTAACAAAAACCATTAACATTATAAAAAAGACATTTGAAAACCTTTAAAGTTGAAATTAAAATTTTAGATTAAAATTGAAATTGAAATTGAAGTTTTAAATTAAATTGAAATTGTAATTGAAATTTTAAATTAAAATTGAAATTGAAATGTTAATTACATATTTCAATTGCAATTGAAATTGTAAGTGGAATTGCAATTGGAATTGCAATTGAAATTGACATTGAAATTCGAAATTCGAAATTGAAAAATGAAATTGAAAATGAAAATGAAAATGAAAATGAAAATGATATTGGAAATTGATATTGAAATGAAATTGGAATTAAAAATTGAAAATTGAAATGAAAATAGAAATGAAAATTGGAAATTGGAAATGGAATTAGAATTGGAAATCGAAATTGCAATTGGATTTGCAATTGCAATTTCAATTTGAAATTTGAAATTTGAATTTGAATTTGATATTGAAATTGAAATTGACTTTGAATTTGAAAATTGACATTTGAAATTGAAATTGGTATTGGAAAGTGGAAATGGAAATGTAAATGGAATTGAAATTGAAATTGGAAGTGGAAATTTAAAATTTGAAAATTGACTTGTGATTTATCGGTGTTCACAGATCACAATTACAATTTGAAATTTAAAAATTGAAAATGAAAATGAAAACCAAATTGAAATTGAAATTGATATTGAAATTGAGTTTGAAATTTGAAATGAAATTGAAATTGAAAATTGAAATTGAAATTGAAATGGAATTTGAGAAATTGAATTGGAAATAGAATTAGAATTGGAATTGGATTTGGAAATTGAAATATAAATATAGTTTGAATTTGAAATTGAAACTTGAAATTTCAAATAAAAAACTTAAGATGAAATTGACATTGGAATTGTATGTGAAATTGAAATTTGAAATTAAATTGAAAATTGAAAATTAAATTGAAGATGAAATTGAAATTTGAAATTGAAACATAAATTTGAAATTGAAATTGAAATTTGATTTTGGAATTTGGAATTTGAAATTGAAATTGAAATTGAATTTGGAATTGAATTTGAAATTGAAACTGAATTTGGAATTGAATTTGAAATTGAACTTTGAACTTTGAAATTGAAATTGAAATTTTTAAATTTTAAATTTTAAATTTTAAATTGAAATGTGAAATTGAAATTGAAATTTGAAATTTGATATTGAAATTGAAATTGAAATTTGAATTTGAATTTGAAATGTGAAATTTGTAAATTGAAATTGAAATGTGATGCAGAGAGTTCTCAAGAGAGAACTTCATTGCTTCGTGCTCGATAGAGCACGAGAGGTTTTGACGTCGTCCAACAGGGTGGCCATCAGCAGCTCTCTCGTTCACCGAGGAGCAAGGCCACACCAAGGTCAGCTGCCGTTGGTGGCAGCAGCAGGAGAGATAGTGCGTCGGTTCATCTCGACGGTGTACATATTGATCTCGAGGAGGAGGATGTGATCCAGGACACAGGTACATCATGTGCATATTTTTTTTTAGATACACTTTCGTTAAAGTTTTAATATAGAATGCATTGAATTTCACTTGCAAGTTATAATATATATTTTCACTAAAATTTGTGTTTTGGTTTGGATCACAGGTGCATCTGGTGGATCATATGATGATGAGGTTGCACACATCACTCTTGCTGACATTACCACCCAGCGAGAGTGGGTGCACTCGTGCATGTGCACACTTAGGGAGGATTCTCCCACTAGATGCTCATTATTCATGATGCTATCAACATTTGATGATATGTTGGACCTCTACAGGAAAGTGGGACCTCCTAGTGACATTTTGTGTTTTGCATGCCAGAGGAGAAGACATGATGTCATGGGCCCCCATAAATGGGAAGATATCAAAGTTTCCACAAGAGGGCATGACATAAAGGGTACTTTGTTTGACATCCCTCATGATCTCCCTACCGGTCAACCACTTAGACTCAAGGAGTTTAAGCTTGAGGGCGTTGCACCATATGTATACGATAGATTCATCGGAGTGTGGGGCATGTTACCCCACCATGAACAGGTCCCTTTGTACTTTGAATAACACATATATGCAGATTTTGTTCTAGACATGCACCCAGACTACACCAGCATGAGATCTGAGTTCTTTGGTGTAGGTAGGGGACGTTCCTACCAACTCCCTGGGGCTCGTAGAGACCCCGCTTTAGTGCCACCCCCTCCGAGGTTAATACCTATTCCAGAGAGGGTGGTCATCAGGGAAGGGGACGTGACACAATCATTCCACCTTGCTATAGAGGCTAGGAAGGGGATAACATAGTCGTTGTTCACTGCCATGGGCAATGTTATTGCTGTTGTTCAGGGAAAGGCATCTAGACCACCCCCTACGCCTGCACAACCAAAGATAGAGTGGGCCAACGATCACTTGATCAAGTTTTTAGATGGTCATTCCATACAAGCATATGATCAGTTAGCTCAAGATGCATACTTTCGGATGTATCGTAGATGCGACGCTCCGACAGAGGTATATTTTTGTACAATTATGTATATATGCTTTGATATTACATCATATTATATGACATAAATTGAATGCTCAATAATACTTAAGGGGTATATTTTATCGCTCCATGCAGGGGACCACATACATGGATGAGCTCTTTCATAGTGAGCCATTGGTTGGTCCATCCACTTGTCCCCACTAGCCGAACATAGTATTTGAGGTAAGTTATAATTTATGTTCCAATTTAATTTGTGTTTATTAATCTTAGTTTAAATAATTTATGTTTTAATTTTTATTTTGAGACATTATGTTTTAGATCCTAACTTTGAATTTCAAATTGTACGGGGCAAAGGCAAAGGTCGTTGCTCAAAATGATACACATGAGGACTTTATACTTTATTAATTTCACATTTAGTAATTTCATTTTATACTTTATGTTTTAATTCTTGAATTATAACTTTTATGTTTTAGTTTAATAATTTTTAATAAATCTAACTTATTACATGTAATGGCATCTTACACATGCATCACTACTGGTGGGTGTCGATGTTGCAATCACTTTCTCAGAGGATGGGGATATAGCTCGACCATGTGGTCCTGATGAGGGCCCATCTACCCATATTCCAACCCAAATCCCGAATGTCACCATTGACTCGGCTCAGGTGATTTTTGCATCCATCTATTAAAAATTTTCACTTCTTATTGAATATTATGCATTGGTCAAAATATAACTAATTTACAAAGTTCACAATTTTAACTTTTACAGTATGTTGATATCGAGGCATTTTTCCATAGTTTACCACCTCAAGGCCAGCATGGGCCTACTACAGGTGAAGGCGGTCACAGGGCCGATCAAGGGCCTCGTGGGGGTAGCAGCCAATGAGTTGATGATGTATACATTTCCATGTTTAGGATATTTTCACATTTTGGATGTTTTCATGTTTTGGATGATCTATACACAAATATTTTGGATATGGAGTTTTCCATATATTTTGTTATATACTTTACATATATTTTATCATATTGATGTCTTCATGTGTATTTTGTATCTTGATTAAATGAAGTTGAACGTCTTTTATTTTCCATCTAGAAATAGTTATTATGGTTACATTTATGTGTTGTCATTTCAATTGCAAATTTAATGTACAGTGATTACAATATAAAAGTTCAATCTCAATTATATTACAATTGCAAATTCAAAATTTAAAATTAAATTGTAAATTACAATTTAAACTTTAAATTACAAATTTACATTAATGTGCAATTTAAATTGAAAATTCGATGTGTAGTTACAATTTTAAAGTTCAATTTTGACTACAGTACAATTTAAAATTTAAAATTTAAAATTTAAAATTTAAAATTTAATGTGTAATTTCAGTTGAAAATTAGATGCGTAGTTATAATTTAAAAGTTCAATTTCGACTATATTACATTTCCAAATTCAAAATTTAGAATTCAGTTGTACATTACAATTTAAAATTGTAATTACAATTACGTTACATTGTCTATGCATTACAATTCAATTACAATTTACACATTCCAATTCAATTACAATTTAAAATCTAAAATTAAAATTCCAAATTTAATGTGTAATTTCAATTGAAAATTTGATGTGTAGTTACAATTTAAAAGTTCAATTTCGACTACAAATTACAATTGCAAATTCAAAATTTAGAATTCAATTGTACATTAAAATTTAAAATTGAAATTACAATTACATAATGGTGTCCACGCATTACAATTCAATTACAATTTACACAATGCAAGCAAATTACAATTTAAAATTTAAAAATAAAATTTCAAATTTCAAATTTCAATTGAAAAATCAATGTATAGATGCATCTCCTTATTTCTATCAAATATAGAATATTGTGGTGTGTATGAAACATTCTATGAATGGATACATGCAACTTAGGGATCTTTCTTGGATGATTTAGTTTCTATCCATCCACATAAACTTTAAATAAAAAATTGTTTCCCAAAATTACAATCAAATAAAATTTACCCATTTTATAAGGTTAGGTGGAACTGTATTAAATAATAATTCTTGGATTTTTAGAGATTATGACTATTTAACACATGTTTATCTTAGATATTGAGGAAGTTCATGGAGCACTGATCATACATTCGAGTGTATTCAAAGTATTAATGTGATTGTCACATTGGAGTACCATGACCCAATTTAAAAAAAAAAAAACCTCCCATATAGTATTTTTAATCTTGGCATTAAAGAATCTAAAAAAATACATTTATAAAACTATTGGCCACCTTGCAAAACAAACCCTATATAAACAAGGAAAAAAAACCTCCAGAAAAATCTCCAATAAAATCTTCAACAAGACAACATGACATATATGTCAATGATGCACATGGCATACATGTAACTTATTCATCTGACCAATGGGTTATAGGAATGCAAGTTTCCATAATACGATCATGGTTAACTTCTGTCATCTTCCATCTCTTTGGTTCACCTCTCTTCACCTTGATCTCTTTTAGATGTATCCGAGCTACCACCACCAAATGAATATATTGGCATGATGTATATTCAGGCATAAAATCTCTGTAAATAATATAAGCACCCTATTTTTTCACTCTTTCAAAAAAGTGTCCCATTATAACCAGGTCTCCAATTTGGTATGTGAACTCTCCATCCTAATAGGGTCGCACTGACCTGCTTTTAATTTGTGTGCACCGCATCAAATAATATGCCACATTTTCTTGATTGTGGGGGGGTGCAATGACAACGAATACATCACCTGTGAGATAAATTACAAATATTATTGAAATGTCCTACGTGAATTTCTACAAGATTTGTATATGTGTAATATATAGTGAACTAATTAACTATATATAGTGAACTAATTAATGAAGTCTTGTACCTTCCCTAACCACATCAGAAACTTGATCATGATCTAGTGAGACCATTGCCTCGTTAGTGTGCATCTCTTTCCATGTTGGAACTGGATGTGGGCCCTTTGGATTAAGAGGGACATATATCCATGGTTTCACATATACATCATTTTCATAGTGATGAAGCCCGCATCCATTTGCATCAATGCAAAAATCACAAAAAAAACATACTTCCTCGTTTCAATGGAAAATATGTCACCCATGTCTTTACTCCAAAAATAATATAATTCCCTCGTACTAGGTATGGTCTCACAATACCACGGCATGGATCTATTCACATCACCAAGGGCAACATCCCAAAAGAATCTGTATGGAATTCAATTTGTCAAATATAAATTCCTACTAGGTAGGCGTTCTTTTGGAAATGATGATATTGAATGTTATTAGATTATTAATTGAGTTTGGAGTTTATTACCTGCACCCTTTCCTTGCTTGTTCGTGACCTTGATGTCCCAAATGACGTGTGCACCAATCAACTACTTTCGCAGAGCATTTGAGATGGGTTGCACCATGACTCATTTGTTACCTCCAAAGTGCTCGTTTCACACACGCACCTGCGCCATCATGTTCACCCTTTCCATGCCCTATTTCAAAAAATATCTAGGTGTGTCGGACTCCTGTCTCTTTATGAAGGAGACTCAACCAATAAAAAGAGTGTGTTGATTTGAATTGCCCTGCACACCCATCTGACCAAATCGAGTGTTCAGTAAATGATATGCCTCTCCGCCTGAATGAATCATAAATAAACCCAAAGCAGTGTTGAATGAACAATGTGTCATGCTCACGATCATCACTGACATAAAAATGATACTCCTTGTTCACTTCACATGACTGAGGAGTGGTATCCCTACCATCAATGATTTCTTGAGCATGTCTGTACAATACATGTACGAAGATAGACACCTGGTCGGAGTGATAGTACTCACTCTGAGGATAAAATGTGTAGTTCTCAACAAATTCTACCACTGATAAGATTGTTCCCAGCTCAAATACCTCACGAGAATGTTTGAACTCTGAAGCTTTCCACCTGGACCTATGGGAGTCCTTTATGTATTTATAAATCTGACTTTGAAACTTCTCCATGAAATATGAAACATGAAACTCATCCTCGAGCAAGTCGATCCTATTAGATGGCACAAATGAAGAAGATGACAGATTCATGGATACACACTCATACCTCTTCCACATAACTTTGATATTTGACAATCCAGGGTGTGTTGGATCGATAGGAAATTTCCTATGGAACAATGTCAAATCACCGCATTCAGGGCATATTCTCCCACCTACACACCTCTTATTGAAAAACACTTGTTCATGATTCCTGTTGCATAGTATCATACAAATAAAATCTCACACTGTGTGAGGAGCTAGTTCACCGTTCTAGTGCCTTTTGCAAAAATCCAGAAATGTGTCATAGTATAGTTGAAATTCAACATGGTATCGGTAGAAACAAGTGTCATGAATCGTATTCGTCCTAGTACACCACGATGTCAATTTTTTGAACATTCTAAATGATATTTGAACACCAAGATTGGTTTCTTGGAGTTCTTCGTAAAGTGCAACTCCCATCATCTCCATCACATGCTTACAATGCTCCTGATAAATGCATCTGGATAAACATTGTCGTAGGACATGTTTTCGATTTGGAATAGCACGAGAATGGCTATCCCAAAACTCTATCACCTTCTCTCTAATGGCCGCTCCCATCCTGCCTCGATAGGGTTGCCTACAAATAAGAGCCCAACAAGCAGCTTCATCATTTTCATCTATCTGGACCCTGAATTTGGTATATTTGAACAATGTTATTTTTGAAACTTTGAGCAATGATTCCATTGTTGACACCATTCGATTTCTTGAGGTGCTTTGTGGCACAAAAACCATTGTAATTTCCCTACGAGAAGATTGGATATCATTATTTCTTGATTTTCCAAACGAAGATAGTGCAGTTCTTACATTTTATATTGCATTCTTGCATGTCTTTTTTGTTTTAGCATCTTGAAAACCCAACAAATTTGTGGCACGTTTCAATTTTTTGATTTTTATTAACCCATGTAGGATTTGAGCTTGTGCCATCGTTGAATGTTGTTCAAAATATGACTTAATTATGTTACTAACATTCTCTCTAACTATCCGACTAGGGATTGTTCGGATATCCATCATCTATTTCGGGATACATCATCTATTTCAGGATCTTGATCTATTTTAGGATCATCTATTTCAGGATATGATCTATTTCAGGATCTTGCATGCACAGGCATGCATCCCAGTCACCAGTTTGATGCCTCCAGCACCTTATCCACCTTCTTCTAGCACCCGGGAGCCACTTACCACAGAGTTTTAGCCCTCCTAAGCTGAAAGGCGCCCTCTTCTCACCTACTGACAGAGAAGGGCGCACTTGTTCACCTACCACTGCAGATTCACTCCAGTTACATTCAGTTAGCTCCGATTCTGATTGATTTCACTCCGATTTCACTCCTGACTGACTGTTTCACCTCCGATTGACCTCCAGTTCGATTAGGTGACTTGCTCTGACTCCAGTTAGCCTCCCATGCGCCCCCACTGAGCCTCCAGATCCTATATCAGTGCTACACACTTCAGTTACATTTATTATGATCAGTTAGACTCAGCTTGACACCTGGATGACTGTTTGTTGTGATTGATGAGCAACACCGATGATTGATGAGGACTCCTAGATTGAGTCAAGCTACTCCATTTCAGTGATTCGAATGCCTACTTAGTCAATTCGAATTGCCATTGACATGGTTGGATTGTATTGTAATCTATTGTAATTCATTCACCCTTTCTGGGATAGAGAGCACTGCTGCATGTTTTTGCACAGTTTTGCACCATATCTTCTTATTCATCTGTTGTGACTGATTTATTTGTTCATTAGATCTGCTGTGACTAACTTTACATGGTATCAGAGCCATTGTAGGGACAAGATCTCTTTTCTACAGGTGTTTATACAAGAAGATTTGACTGAATTGCTAAAAATTGCAATAAGTTTGGCATGAGATATCTCAAGGGCATTCGCTCCTGTGCATGCAAAGCTTGAAAAATATTCCAATACCACTCCAGAAGCTTGAGTTACCACATAATTCCTGGATCTGATACATTGGACCTATTCAACATTGCTTGAAATCCAATCCCAGGTGTGATGCAACTCTCAAAGGGTGGATTGTTCGACCTTATTGTGGTTGTTTTGATGTGATTTGCAGGTTTCTTACTTCCTCCATGTGCATTCGCTAATGCAAAGATGGAGACTTCTTCTTCACAAAATATTCTTACTCCATTCAACTATAATGAATGGAAACCAAAGATGATTGCATTCTTGAAGAGACAATGTCTTTTTGATATGTGCATTGGTAATACAAGAGTTTTTGATTCCGATGAAGAGGAGAATGATTGGCTCAATGATTGTGACAGAGCTTTTGGAACAATGTGTCTTGCTATGTCTCCTTGTATGCGCTACCTCAGTAATACTGCTGAAAATCCAAGTGATCTATGGGTCCAACTTGAAAGAGAATTTGGAAAGCAGGAAGAAGAGGATCATGCTAGCCTTTTGGAGAACAAGCCCAGTGAGATCTCCTTATGTGTTCTTTCCGATCATGTGTTGGCCTCAACAATTGTTCAAGATGAAGAAGAAACTGTAGATTCAACACTCATTCTCTCAAAGCCTTCTATTTCGAATTCTGAGCAAGATAAACAAGCTCATACTCTAGATTCCGAAGAGGTTATTGAATCCTCTCTTTCACATGAGTTTGTCGACATGCAGAATAATGATCTACTTGATGTTTTGGAGGTAAAATCTGATTTTGGAGGTGAAGCATTCGCCCTCCTTGATTGCATGCCTTCTATAAACTTATGTTCTATCATTTGCAAAGTTTCTCAGAGTTTTAATGAAGATAAAGAGCACTACCATTCGCTTGAGTTCAAATCTCATGCACTTTTTGCTGATTTTGGTTTTGATCTCACCCTGGTTGGTTCAAAGGAGATCTCAAGAAACCATTCATCTATTTTTGGAGCTGATTTAACTTCTATTGATAAGAAGTTCAAGTTTCAAGATCTATTTGATCCGATTGGAGCTATTCCTACCTCACTTGGTTCGAATCACAGGTTCCAGGATCATCCTCATATTTTCATATTTGTTCTCACCTTTTTCGGTATGAAGAGCAAGTTCTTAAAGTCTCCACATTCGCTTGCATCCACTGATGGAGAATTCAAGCACATGTTTTTGGAGCATAATCCATTTACTCCCAAGAGTAAAATACCTCCAGACATATCTATTTCAGTTTGGAGCAGTTAAATCTTTTGGTGTGTTACAGTTCATTTTGAGGGGGGGTATTTTTCCCATGAGGTTTTCCCCATTTCCTCGGTTTATTTACTGTTATTAGTTTGGATTATTATTGTATTGGGGTGACCTTTGGTCTTAGTTACCAGGGCCCCACATTATTTTAGTTGGCACATCATAGTCTAGCTTGAGGGGGGGTGTTCGGATATCCATCATCTATTTCGGGATACATCATCTATTTCAGGATCTTGATCTATTTTAGGATCATCTATTTCAGGATATGATCTATTTCAGGATCTTGCATGCACAGGCATGCATCCCAGTCACCAGTTTGATGCCTCCAGCACCTTATCCACCTTCTTCTAGCACCCGGGAGCCACTTACCACAGAGTTTTAGCCCTCCTAAGCTGAAAGGCGCCCTCTTCTCACCTACTGACAGAGAAGGGCGCACTTGTTCACCTACCACTGCAGATTCACTCCAGTTACATTCAGTTAGCTCCGATTCTGATTGATTTCACTCCGATTTCACTCCTGACTGACTGTTTCACCTCCGATTGACCTCCAGTTCGATTAGGTGACTTGCTCTGACTCCAGTTAGCCTCCCATGCGCCCCCACTGAGCCTCCAGATCCTATATCAGTGCTACACACTTCAGTTACATTTATTATGATCAGTTAGACTCAGCTTGACACCTGGATGACTGTTTGTTGTGATTGATGAGCAACACCGATGATTGATGAGGACTCCTAGATTGAGTCAAGCTACTCCATTTCAGTGATTCGAATGCCTACTTAGTCAATTCGAATTGCCATTGACATGGTTGGATTGTATTGTAATCTATTGTAATTCATTCACCCTTTCTGGGATAGAGAGCACTGCTGCATGTTTTTGCACAGTTTTGCACCATATCTTCTTATTCATCTGTTGTGACTGATTTATTTGTTCATTAGATCTGCTGTGACTAACTTTACAGGGATCGAGTTCCCAAGCTCTTCTCATGTAGAAACAACTGCACAATCCTCTAGACAATTTCCACCCCTTCCAACCCCACTGCAACTCCCAATTATACTTGAGATGTGAGAGGGCAAGGTTTCATGTGATGGTTGATCAGGGTCATGAGGGGACACAGGGTCATGTGATTCTTGATCACCATGATGTGATGGTTGACCATAATATCTCCCTACATAATCAAAATTCATGTGAAGGGAATTTCAATTAGAAATGCATTATACAAGGAGGTTAATTTTAAAGTACCAAATTGAAGTGTTGTGAAATGCATTGGTACACGAATTGAAAATAGTTTTAAAACAAGAAAATTGTTTGTAACTTGAATTCATAATAACTAAATATGTACACATTTAACTTGAAGTTGTACATTTAGCTTGATAATTGTTCTAAGTAAAGTTTGAAATTGCTAGTAACTTGAAATTTGAAATTGCTTGTAACTTGAAATTGCTAGTAATTACTTAAAAATTGTTCTAAGTAAAGTTTGAAATTGCTATTAACTTGAAATTGGTTACATGTAAATTAACAAATTGAAAATTGGTTACTTGATAATTGTGCATTTAACTTTAAAATGGCTAGTAACTTGAAATTTGATGTGGAAATTGAAAATTGTTGAAATTGCTTGTAACTTGAAATTGCTAGTAATTACTTGAGAATTGTTCTAAGTAAAGTTTGAAATTGCTAGTAAAATTTGAAATTGCTTTTAACTTGAAATTGGTAGTAACTTGTACATTTAACTTTAAAATTGCTAGTAACTTGAAATTTGTTACATGTAAATTAACAAATTGAAAATTGCTAGTAACTTGAGAAAAATTCGGTACAAGTATTGAAAATACATTAAAAACAAAAAAAATGTTTGTAACTTAATTTCAAAATAACTAAATATGCATGTAACTTGAAATTGTACATTTAGTTTGAGAATTCCTAGTAAAGTTTGAAAATCAAGTATATATGTTTAACTTGATAATTATTAATAACTTGATAGTTGTGCATTGAACTTAAAATTGCTAGCAACTTGAAATTTGATGTGGAAATTGACAAATTGAAAATTGAGTGTGAATTGAATTTTCCAACTAATTATATATAACTATCAATTTAAATTGAAAATTGTTACAAATTTTGAAATATAAATAACATATATACTTACTATAGGAAAAAAAAGGTTAACTTATCCCTACATTCATGCATAGAAAAAAATTGAACATGAATTGGAAATACATTAAAAATAACATAATTGAATTTTCCAACTACAACATAATTATTACAATGTTCATTTTATTTGTTGTCATTTAATTTTACATCTATTACATAACTATCAAAATATTCATTCATTTGTTTTCAAATTGAATTTTCTAACTAATACATAACTATCATAATTCATTTCAAATAAAATGAGGGTAAGTTAAAATTAGACATTAATAGTTATTTCAATCAACAAATGTTGAGATTTGGAGCTCACATGAGGCTATACATTTATATTTTTTTGCAAATTAAAAAAATGGAAAAAAATGGAATTGAAATTACATTTAACTTGAAGTTGTTAGTAACTTAGAAAATTGCAATTAGTTAAATATGTACATTTTAACTTGAAAAAAGTGTCCAAGTGTACATTTAATTTGAAAATTGTTCCAATAACAATGAAAATTGTTAGTCACTTGAAAAATTATTCATTGAACATGAAAATTGTTACAAATTTTGAAATACAAATAACAAAGTTAAGAAATAAATAAGAATCGCATTACAAACAAATATATTAAATAAATTAGATTGTGAAATAGTTAATTTTTTTTAAAATTGTTACTAATTTTGTAGTCTAAATAACTAATTGTTAAAAATATTATTACAAACAAAATACAGTAAGGCTAAAATGAAAAACAATAGTTAGTATATATAACAAATTATTAGAGAAAGATAAAATATGAAATTTAAATTAGGTAGCATATAATTCAAAAATTTACCTTGGTTGTCCTCCATTGGAATTTGTTACACCAAAGGTGCATCTTCTTCTTTTCTCAATCTTTCTCTTTGTTTTCTCATTTTTTCCCTATTCTTATCACGCTCTTCATGCTCGTTTTGTTGATGAGCATGCTTCCTTTTTTGTTTTATTTTTCTTTGCATCAAACTACAATGAAAATAAACAAAGAATTTTTCAAATTGTTATAACAAACAACAATATGTAATATGGAATTGAACAACAATAATACTTCTTACATGTCTAATGAATTCTAATTGAACAACAATAATACCTCTTACAATAGCTCTACTTGAAATTAAATTAACAATGAATTACATAAGTGTTGTTTGGAAATTGATAGGTGATTATAAAGAGGTTTCATGTTGTTTTTACATGGGAATGGTGGTTGGAAACATTAGTTGGCCAACTCCTTTCCCGGGCTCCTTTTTATGTTTTATTTACACAGACAAATCCTCGATCAAGGGTTTTTTTTTTAAACCTCGATCGAGGGATTTACAAGACCTCAATCAAGGTTCGTTTTAGCCCTCTATCGAGGTTTTTTAAAAACCTCGATTGAGCAAATACCTCGATCAGGGGCCTAAAAACAGGCCGAAAGCCCTTTTCACTGCAGAAAAAAAATTTGGTCTGTCTTTCATAGGCTTAAACTATGTCATTAAATGCACATTGATGGCGGACTTAATACCGTTGGATTCGTCAATGAATCCTCTATCCATATACATATAATTTACAATTTTTTATCTTCATATGCCATTTGTTTTTAAATTTCTGCTAAAGCTTACCCTAAAAAACCATGTTGACAACTTTGAATGAGCTCAAAGTTAAATCAACAACATTCAAAATACACATCAAGAAAATTTGAAAAAATATACGAGCACTACATCAGTGCATCCTCTTCAAAATGGTATTTTTAGTTTTGCAAATTATGTAGACAATCAAAATATTTTGTGCACACACGCACATGTGTGCAAAATGTGACTGAAATATTCACTGGTTAGTTTCGAAAAATAATAATAAAAATATTTTTTCTAGGCAAATTAAAAAAAATATATGTACGCACTAGTACATTCTTTCTAGATCATGTTCACATATTTCATTTTTAAAAATTATTACTTTAACATTAAATTATTTTGCACACACATGAGCCACTTGTTAATTGCTCTTAAAATTTTTAAGGACATGCGTTTCATTAAATGAAAATTCGACACAATATATGACATTGCTATATTTAAAAAAAAAAAATTGGAAAGCCAACATAATTCTTTGCATTTCGTTTTTTAAACGCATGTCGAAATTCACATGGAAAATATGAGTTATGAGGGCTTCAATTTAATATATGGGTAAATTTTCCATTTTTCATTGCCATATTTGGCCAAAACAAGTTACCCATATTCATGGAATCACCCAAACCCCTAACCGCCACTATCTCTCTCGCTCTCAATCTCCCTCTCTAAAACCTTAACCCCTAACTTCCAATCTCTCTCTCTCTCTCTCTCTCTCTCTCTCTCTCTATACCTCTAACCTCTAATCTCTCTCTCAAAAACCCTAAACCCCAATCTGTCTCTCACTCCCTAGACACCTAACCACCAATCTCTCACTTTCTTTCTCTCCCTCTAAAATCCTAATATCTAGTCTCTCTCTGTCTCTCTCTCTCTAAATTCCTAACCATCAATCTCTCTCTCTCTCTAAAGCATTAAGCCCTTCTCTCTCTAAAACTCTTACCACAAATCTCTCTCTTTCTCTCCCTCTCTTTCTCTATACCCCTAACCTCTAGTCTCCCTCTTTCTCTCTCTCTAAACATAAATCCTCCAATATCACTCTTTCTATCTCTTTCTCTAAACCCATAATGTCTATTCTCTCTCTCTCTCTCTAAACCCCTAAACCACTCTCTCTCTAAACCCTTAACCCCAATATATCTCTCTTTCTACCTAAAATCATAACCATCATTCTCTCTCCTTCTATCTCTCTCTTTAAACCATTAACCCACGATCTCTCTCTCTCTCTCTCTACTCTTAACACCCAATCTCTCTCTCTCTCTCTCTCTCTCTCTGTCTCTCTCTCTCTCTCTCCTCTTAACACCCAATCTCTCTCTCTCTCTCCTCTCTCTCTCTATAAACCACCAATCTCTCTCTATAAACCCCTAATCTGAAATATTTCTCTCACTCTCACTCTCTCCCTCTCTAAATCACTAAGCCCCAATATCTCTCCCTCTAAAACCCTAACCACCAATCTCTCTCTCTCTCTCTCTCTCTCTCTCTAAACACATACTCTCCAATCTCTCTCTCTATAAACCCACAACCACTAATCTCTCTCTTTCTCTCTCTCTCTGTAAACCCCTAACTTTCAATCTCTCTCACTTTATCTAAACCTCTATCCTCCAATCTCTATCTCTCTCTCTAGAGTTCAAGCCACCAATCTCTCATTTTCTCCCTCTCCAAAATCTTGACCTCTATTCTCTCTATCTCTCTCTTCCTCTCTCTCTCTCTCTCACACACTCTCTAAACACATAACCACCAATTTATTTCTCCCTCCCTATAAACCACAAAGCTCCAATATCTCTCTCGCTCTAGGCCCCTAACTACCAATTTATCCCTTTATCTCCCTCTTTTTTTCTATAAACCCATAACCTCCATTCTCTCTCTCTCTCTAACCCTATAACCTCCAATACCTCTAATTCTCTCTCTCTCTCTCTCTCTAAACCTCTAACATCCAATATCTCTTTCTCTCTCTGAACACCTAACCCCCATTTTTTCTCTCTAAACACTTAACCCCCAATCTCTTAATGTTTCTCCCGAAACCCATAACCATCAATTTCTTTCCCTATCACTCTATTCCTTTAATCCCTAAACCCCAATCCCTCTCTCTCTATATCTCTCTCTCCAATACCCCAACCTCCAATCTCTATCTCACTAAACCCATATCCTCCAATCTCTCTCTCTCTCTTTAACTATCTCTCTAAACTGGCTATGGGTTATAGGTTTTAAGGGTTGGGTGTTTGATGATAGAGTTTATGATTGATGAGAATTAGAGGTTATAAGGGTTAGGGGTTAATTTTTATTTAACTAGACACTTTAGAGTTTAGGATTAGGTGGTTAGGATTATAGGGGTTAAGGGATATTTAAGTGTTAGGGAATGGGGGATATATCATTATGTGTTAGGATTTAGGAGTTTTAGGGAATATAATAGTTTAGGATTATAGTGGACCAAGAGTTATAATGGTTAGTTGTACTAGGGACTAGTGGTTAAGGGTTTTGGGATTGAAGTATAGGGGTCATGGATTTATGGTTATAAGAATGAATATTAATATGGGTCAGTGCAAGCTAATGAGGGTCACTTTTGGCATGTTAGATGCAATAGAAAACTGGAAAATCAGGCATCCCTCAACTTACTTGGATTTTTTTAGATACTTACGCAAAATATCTTGCATTGAGTAAAAAAGATGAAATGTAGGAAATTGAATCACGTTTCTGAATATATAACTTTTATGTATTGAAAATTTTCATAGCTATGTCAAGTTTTATTTTTCCTAACAGACAATTTTTAATTTTCAGGCAAATGATAAGGTATATGTTTTTGTGGGTGCGGCCTTTGAGGGCCTAAATGATGGAATCAAGCTACAAAAATGGGCATGTATGTAGAGAACATATAGCACTTGTGCGCCATTATTTTTCAAAAATTTAATTTGTAATTTTATAATTTTTTTATAATTGTCTAAGTGATCAAACCTCGAAAATAGCACCTCTTTTGTGGGTGCAGCGTTTGAAGGTCTTAATGCAAAAATTTTGAAATGGTTTTTTCATAGAACGTGGAGGTTAATGTCCTCTTGTGCACCATACATTTTTTTTTTAAAATGACCAAGAATTGAAAAAGTTATGGAAGAAGCACTAACAATGTGTTTCACGAGTTAAGGAGGTAGGACACAAAAGAAATTGAAAGAAAATAGGAAAAATTAATATTTTTAAATAAAAGTTACATATTTGGAATCTGCAAAAAAATGCTATTTGTGTTTAAGATTTCGTAAAAAATGAT
>BSBM01000680.1:5547500-5792500 GCA_027924585.1 Larix kaempferi | reverse complement strand
CTCTTTGTAACACTTGTTGTTGTAGATACCATGTAGAATATGAATATTACTATGAAACATTTTTGTACATTCGTCGTGTGTTGCATACTAACCATGTGCAGGATTGCTCCCTAACAATATCACTGACTTCATCAAGAGAATTCATTCATAGCATCATGTGCAATAGGCCTGAGGGGCAAACATACTATGCAAAATCTTGTTTGGATGGAACATGCCCCAACTATGGTGGAATGACATTATTGAGCCAATGTATGCATGAGAGTGGAGACAGTGAATTTGGGAAAATGGTTGTAGACATGAAAAGTTTCAAATATATCAGCTATGAAATAGTCCTATGGAAAGAAAGCGAAAAAATACAATTGGTGACATCCTAGGTATGCATTTATATCTATAAAATTATGTTTGAACATTTACATTTCAATCCTTGCTTATAAAAAAACTAACATTGAGATCATTTTCTGTCACCACGTACCAGTTAGTGACTTCGTCAAGGAATTTATTGAAAAGACACATGATTATGTTCATCATGTCCACTTGGCACGATGGTAGGATGAACAATTTATAATATGTAGAGATACATTTCCCCATGGTACTATACTTTCAGTTGTTGATTTTGTCGAGAACTACACTCTGCAACCTTAAAATGAGATCCAAAGTTATTATTATCACTCTGAGTAGGTTTCCTTGATGGTCCATATCACATATAGGCATGGCCCAAATAGCACTGAAGAGAAAAGAGAAATTTTGAAGGAATATCACTTCTACATAAGTGATGATAGGTGCCACGACTTCCACTATGTACGTCATTGCTTCATCATGTTCTATGATCACTTGAAGGGAAGGAACATACAGATGGATCGACACTGGATTTGGTCTGATGGATGTGTTGGTTAGTTAAAAAATGCACACATATTTCAATGGTTGTGTTCATTGCATAAAAACTACAAAGTGCCACATATGTGGAACTATTTTGAGACTGGGCATGGTAAAGGAGACCATGATGGAGCTAGAGCATGTGTCAAAACAGCCCTACGAAGAGAGGAATTGAAAGTATCTACAGAATCTACTATTCAAAATGGTCAATCTATAGTCAGGTGGTGCACGTCAGTAATGGCACAGGAATCAACTATGCGAGTATAATCAACAAGAAAGAGACACGTGGAGAGATTTTTTTGGGAGGTGGTAGACATAGATCGTTCACATGCATGGGAATGTAAGACTATCCCTGGGACTCGTGGCTTTCATTCAGTTCGAAGCTCTGATAACCCAGTATTTGAAATTTGGACCAGAAAACTTGCTTGTTTTTGTCCGCCTTGTTGTGATGGTGACTGGGATGGGTGTGAATCATTGGATTGGGTTGATGGATGGGATCGCATATCACTTCCACTTGATCAGCATGCCATTGTTGAGTTAACTCCGTTGGAAGAAGACCAATCATCCATTTCTGCAAATTTTGATCATGTCTCAGACCTTGTACAACCTGGTATGATGCATTTCCTTAACATTTTGTTTGTTTGTTTACTTAGTCTTCAAATGCACATTAATGGCCTTGTATCGCACGAAAAATATTTTGATCATATACCTACAATCATATAATGCAGGGCACATATACATAGTGGTTGCCTCAAAAGATACTGAATGGGGTGGTGATTACTGGTTGGAACGCTGTATAGATGGAAAGCAAACCCTCATTATGTCCATGACTAACGATGAAGGCAACCACTACCCAACTGGGTCTATGGTTGTTAAAGGTGAATACTTGACACGGGACAACAATGCAAGAAAGAAGGGTGGATATGTTTATGGGGATTACAAACTAGGTGCAAGTGTGTATCACTTTACCAACTTAATCATTGGTACAAACCTCCAGGTACAAACAATGCCTAGCCGAAATTCATTGAAGGTACGCTACTTCTTACTGTTGAAATATTGTAACTTCAAAGAATATTATATTTGTATATTATTTATTCCGGAGATGTTCCATACCTCCGATGTGATTATACTATAAATCCGGAGATGTTTATTCCTCCGAGTTGGGTGTGGTAACTAGGGTTATTAGACCCACCATGTGGGGGTCGGCCCAGTCAGTTATAATGGGGTATTTAACCTAATGGTTAAATACGAGCCTACATGTACTTGTGTAAAATACATATCAGAGTAGTGTATAAATAGAGGAGGTGTGTTCCTCATTTGACACACTCACTCACTTGAGGATAGTGCACTTGTGGAGGAGAGGTCTGCTATTGTGGAGGAGGAGATCATGTCTCAGGGTTTCATCTTTGTATATTGCTGGTCATCTATATTGAGGAAGCTTTGCTGGGTTTTCTACCCCATGAGGGTTTCCCAGGATAAATCTCTGTCTCTTGTGTTTATGTTGTGCTTGTTGTTTCTTCAGTGATCCTGTATATGCTATTATTGTGAAATGGAATGTAATGCTGCTATTTTCTGTCTTATCATATTGAATTCTAACATGGGATCAGAGCTAACCTGAAGGAAGACAAGGCTTGGCACTAACGACACTTGCTTTACTTACGACAATTTGAAGGATAGGGTTTTACATAGCAAAAACCAGTCATCGTAGCACTTTCGCTATAAATCCGTTTTGGCGAAGTTTTCGGATCTGAAATTGTTACAGGACGAATATTAAATCTCCAGGTACCTTGTGTCCAAAGGAAAACCTCTAATTCGTTGTACTTTGTGATTTATGATCTGTACAATATAGGGTTTCTGCCTCTTCCAGATCTGAGTCAAAATCAGGTGACCTTGGGCAAAAGATCATATCTTGGACTAGGAAGCTCCAAATGAAATTTCGTAAAAAGTGACAGGTAGTACACAGTCTGTACTATCTCAGAAAACGTTTTCAGAGGCCGAAGTTGAACCAATGACACGTGGCACTCCGTACAATTTCGCTCTCCTGTATTATCCCATAAACAGGTCATGTTGCGACACTTGCCATAACTCTCTCTCAGAGAGTCCAATTGAGGTCAGACCTATCAGGATGGAAAGATAACATACAGAGATACCTCAAGAAAGTTTTTCAGAGGCCGAAGTTCAAAAAGTGACACGTGGCACGCCGTACAAGTTCGCTCTTCTGTTTTATCCCAAAACAGGTCACGTTGCGACATTTGACATAACTCTCTCTCAGAGAATCCAATTGAGGTCAGACCTGTCAGGATGGAAAGATAACAGGTCAGGATATCTCAGAAAACTTTTTCAGACCTTGTGGATTGAAAAGTTGGGAGTTACACCAGAAACAATCAGGTACATATTTTTATCAAAATAGAATTATTTTTGAGTACCTTCATTCATGGCTTCCGGAATTTAGGGCTTTGAAGAAAGTTGGAATTTTTGTAAACGGAGACCACGGCTGAATGCTACTCATCAAAATAGAAATTTAGAGACCAAGATCAGATTTTTTGGTTGGGCAGAAGGCCGGGCTTGATCAAACCCTAGTTCGGGACTTTGATCAGAAAAGTGGAAAATTAGGGCTTCTGTAAAAATGGGAATTTTTGAAATCTGTGACCATGGCTGGAAGCTCCTCAGAAAAATAGAAGCTTAGAGATTTGGATCAAACATTTTGATTGGGCAGAAGAGTGGGATTCATCAAACTCCAGTTTAGGGTCACGTCCAGTGAATCCAAAAGTTTCAAAGGCAAAATTGAGGAGTGAAACTTTGTAGTTTTCAAATTCTGAATATATCAGTTTGATCAGCTCATCAAGGCGCATATTTCTATCCTTTCGAAAGTTTGAAATTCAAAGTTTGAATTTTTGGGGTTTCTCTGACAAACCCATATCCAGCTCCAGGTCCAGTTCTTGCAAATCAAGTGGATAGGGTTAATCCTAGAAGAAGATGGATTGGTCACCTGCATAAGTGAAGGAGTTCCTGTTTCAGAGGGAGATGAGGCTAAGGCTTTACATAAGGAGATTACAAGCGATCTCGACAGGTATGACTCATCGAGGTATGTTTTGAGATTTGTTCATGATTAAGTTTATGGTATGTTTGTCTTCATGTTATTATGGTTAGTACAATCTTGATTTTAGATTTGTTGTATCACCTTAACAAAATTTTGAATGCATGATAGAAGATATTCATTGGTTAGGGTGTTGACACTTATGATTGTACTAATGCATTATGATGTTGTGTGAGGTTGATGTTGTCTGCTAACAAGATACAAGTACATCACAAAAGACAAATCAGGTTCCATGATCATGAAAACATGAAGATAAAGACTCATCCATAATCTTTGTTCTACTTACGAGGTATGTTGTACATAACCAAGTAGGTATACTAATCCAGGTATGTTTCCCATGAATCTTACCTTGTGTTAGGATCCCTTATATAAGTATACTTGGAATGATTGGTTATGCTTATTCATAAAGTTAGTAATCAAGGGATTATGCATATTATATCTTTTATCTTGATTGATGATATGCACGAGTAAAAGAAGACTTCCCTGAAATCTTGAATACTAATGTTTATTAACTATAATCATGACTATACATTTTCAAGATTATTTAGTACTATAATGTTTTGATAGCATTTAGAATATACTAATGAGTGTATGTTTGTGTATGAGATCATGAGGATGACTCTTGAGCATGCACAGTGGTACCGAATGAATAGAAGTTCAAAAGACATACAGAAGATCAAGCGGGAGGCAACCACACAAACATAAAAGATAAGTATTTGAGTTGTTATTTGAAATAGTAATGATATTGCCTGTAATAGGTTGTATGCATATTTGTATTCCTAGAATATATAATGCTGAGTGTAAACATTCATAGAGCATTGAACAGTATACTACTAATGTGCATATGATTGGTAAGTTGGACAAACATTCCATTGTTGCTTGTCTAGAATGAAACCTCTTTGCTGACATGCCGAGAGCTGTGCACACTCTCGATAGTATGTTCTGGTAGAGATGGAAGGCATCTAGATAGCCACTGTATGCATACAGGATATGGGAAAGTGTTGTGCCAAAGTATTGGTCAATTTAGTTGCATAACTATGTAAATGATATTTGTATGCATAATAGGTTATCATGTCAATATGATTTGATGATTATGAAGTATTACTAATCCTGTACTTAATTTTGATTTGTAGGAAAGATCATGATAAATGATGAACACTGAACAAGCGATGGATGTTCAACAAAAGATTTACAAATCAAACAAAATATAGAAGGCTCATGGCTAGAATATTCTCTTAGATAGGGGAAGAGAATCATGACAAGATGTTTGCTCCAAGTATGGTGTAATTAAAGAAGAAGTGTGAATCAGGTTCTGTATAGGTACCTAGGATCGATAATAAATTGATAAGCTTAATGATCACCATGGGTGATGTGGATCTCAACCTTTGCTACAAGGTTGAATATGATTTCTATACACATATGACATGGTGCAAGAAGGAACTCACCACAGAGTTCGAATGATATTGAGGTTCATATCAGTAGACCCATCTAACGAGAGATGGCACAGATAGATATGCAGAAGATCATTCAATGCAGAAATGAAAATGAAAGATCTCAAATTGATGCTTTACTTCCTAGGTCTGGAAGTATGGCAAGGCTCAGAATAAATATTTCTCAACTAGGGAAAGTATGATGAGAAATATGACTTGAGGTGTTGGAATGGCCACTCTTATGGATTCCAACTTGAAGCTGTTAGGGGATAACTCATCAGAGTTAGTGGATATAACTCTGTACAGTCAAATTATTGGGTCATTGATGTATCTAACATATACTAGATTAGATATATACTTTGTTGTGAACACCTTGAGTCAGTATCTAGTGGAAACTAGATGTGTTCACCTGATAGTTGCAAAGCATGTGATGAGGCACATAAAGGACACGATAGAATTTGATCTATGCTATCTTGAAGATCATGACTTCAGATGGTTATTCAGATTCTGATTGGGCAGGAAGTGTATCAGACAGGAAGAACACATTGAGAGGATGTTATTGTCTGGGATTAGCCATGATCTCGTGGTTTAACTGGAAGCAGTCTAGTGTGGCTCTCAGCACAAGCAGAATATATGGCTGCTTGCTCTGCTAGTTGTGAAGAAGTTTGGCTTCAGGATTGCTTGACTTAGAGATAGAACCAACTGTGATCCTATGTGACAAAAAGAGTTGTATCAAGATGACATAGAATCCAGTGTTCCATGATAAGTCAAAGATCATAGGGATCTAACAAGATATGACACAGAAAGGAACTATAAAGTTTGAATTTGTAACAGGTTACCGATGTACTAACCAAAACTCTACCTCAAGTGAAGAAGTTACCAACATACTAACCAAGCCTCTGTCTCGAGTGAAATTTGAATACTTTCGAGACAAGCTTGGTGTAGCTCAAAAAGGACCCTCCTCGAAAGGGGGAGTAGTATAGTCACTGATGATGAAGATTGTCTCATCGAACAACAAGGTCGATGATGAGGTAACCTGTTCTCTACACCTAGATACTTAGAAATATTTAGATTTAGGACTTGTATACTTAGAATACTTAGTTTTACTTATACATGCTTTTGATGTTATATGTATTAGTAAGAATACATACTTTTGATGATACATGTATTGATTAATGTACTTGTATGGTTGAGGATACTTGTACTTGTATTGATGAGAATACATGTGAGGATTGTATCATCCTTGAACACTTGTTCTAAAGAGAGCCGTAGACGTATGGTCTCCGAAAATGAAGTCCTTAGTGGACAGATAGGGATTGTATCATCCCTGGACCTTGGTCCCTGAATTGAGCCGTAGACGTGAGGTCTCCGAGAATGAAGTCCTTAGTGGACAGTTGAGGGGATTGAATCATCCCTGGACTTTCAGTCCTAAAGAGAGCCGTAAACGTGAGGTCTCCGAGAATGAAGTCCTTAGTGGACAGTTGAGGGGATTGGATCATCCCTGGACTTTCAGTCCTAAAGAGAGCCGTAGACGTGAGGTCTCCGAGAATGAAGTCCTTAGCGGACAGTTGAGGGGATTGGATCATCCCTGGACTTTCAGTCCTAAAGAGAGCCGTAGACGTGAGGTCTCCGAGAAGGAAGTCCTTAGCGGACAGTTGAGGGGATTGGATCATCCCTGGACTTTCAGTCCTAAAGAGAGCCGTAGACGTGAGGTCTCCGAGAATGAAGTCCTTAGCAGTTGATGGGATTGGATCATCCCTGGACTTTCAGTCCTAAAGAGAGCCGTAGACATGAGGTCTCCGAGAATGAAGTCCTTAGCGGACAGTTGAGGGGATTGGATCATCCCTGGACTTTCAGTCCTAAAGAGAGCCGTAGACGTGAGGTCTCCGAGAACGAAGTCCTTAGTGGACAGTTGAGGGGATTGGATCATCCCTGGACTTTCAGTCCTAAAGAGAGCCGTAGACGTGAGGTCTCCGAGAAGTGGGGATTGTATCATCCCCGGACTTCGGTCCCTGAATTGATCCGTAGACGTGTGGTCTCCGAGAAGTGGGGATTGTATCATCCCCGGACTTCGGTCCCTGAATTGATCCGTAGACGTGTGGTCTCCGAGAAGTGGGGATTGTATCATCCCCGGAATTTGGTCCCTGAATTGATCCGTAGACGTGTGGTCTCCGATAAGTGGGGATTGTATCATCCCTAGACTTCGGTCCCTGAATTGATCCGTAGACGTGTGGTCTCCGATAAGTGGGGATTGTATCATCCCCGGACTTCGGTCCCTGAATTGATCCGTAGACGTGTGGTATCCGAGAAGTGGGGATTGTATCATCCCCAGACTTCGGTCCCTGAATTGATCCGTAGACGTGTGGTCTCCGAGAAGTGGGGATTGTATCATCCCCGGACTTCGGTCCCTGAATTGATCCGTAGACGTGTGGTCTCCGAGAAGTGGGGATTGTATCATCCCCGGACTTTGGTCCCTGAATTGATCCGTAGACGAATGGTCTCCGAGAAACTGATTTTTTTTTTTTTTGTGGTTACTTGTATCGGTAGGATACTTGTATTGATGATGTGGTTACTTGTATCGGTAGGATACTTGTATTGATGATGTGGTTACTTGTATCGGTAGGATACTAGTATTGATGACGTGGTTACTTGTATCGGTATGGATACTTGTATTGATGATGTGGTTACTTGTATCGGTAGGATACATGTATTGATGACATGATTACTTGTATCAGTATGGATACTTGTATTGATGATATGTATACTTGTATTGGCATGAATACTTGTATTAATGATGTGGATACTTGTATTGTTATGGATACCTGTGTTGATGACGATGCTGACGATCGTGTGATGACGATACTGATGATCGTGTGATGACGATGCTGATGATCGTGTGATGACGATGCTGATGATCGTGAGATGACGATGTTGATGATCGTGTGATGACGATGCTGATGATCATGAGATGACGATGCTGATGATCGTGTGATGACGATGCTGATGATCGTGTGATGACGATGCTGATGATCGTGTGATGACGATGCTGATGATCGTGTGATGACGATAATAATGATCGTGAGATGACGATACTGATGATCGTGAGGATCCAGATGTTGATGTTGTTGTAGCTGTTCGAGTGCTGCAGAAGATAAAGACTCAGTACTGAAGATGTTGATGTTCCAGTATTGAAGATGTTCCAGTAACTGCTTGAGTTACTGATGATGTTGAGAAAGCTTCCAATGATTTATAGATGTATCATGTATGATGTTGATGACTCCTTGCTCGTGCAGATACTGTTATAATATCCTTCTCGTTAAGGGGGAGTGTTGAAATATTGTAACTTCAAAGAATATTATATTTGTATATTATTTATTCCGGAGATGTTCCATACCTCCGATGTGATTATACTATAAATCCGGAGATGTTTATTCCTCCGAGTTGGGTGTGGTAACTAGGGTTATTAGACCCACCATGTGGGGGTCGGCCCAGTCAGTTATAATGGGGTATTTAACCTAATGGTTAAATACGATCCTACATGTACTTGTGTAAAATACATATCAGAGTAGTGTATAAATAGAGGAGGTGTGTTCCTCATTTGACACACTCACTCACTTGAGGATAGTGCACTTGTGGAGGAGAGGTCTGCTATTGTGGAGGAGGAGATCATGTCTCAGGGTTTCATCTTTGTATATCGCTGGTCATCTATATTGAGGAAGCTTTGCTGGGTTTTCTACCCCATGAGGGTTTCCCAGGATAAATCTCTGTCTCTTGTGTTTATGTTGTGCTTGTTGTTTCTTCAGTGATCCTGTATATGCTATTATTGTGAAATGGAATGTAATGCTGCTATTTTCTGTCTTAGCATATTGAATTCTAACACTTACCGGATACAGAGCACGGGAGACTAATGGAGACCATCAGTATAAGAGATGATCCAGAGGGCTTGGTTGTATGATAATACATGGGATCTAGCATGATGAGGCATGTTACATACCTTTAATACTATAGTATTTATACTATTTGTAATTGAATATTTCTATATGCTCAATTTTCACATGTAGTTTATGAATATGTCAATTTTGTGTTCTTGATATCCCAAATTTACATCTATGTTGTTTATAAATATGCCAAACGTTCTCTTGTATGTCAAGTTTATGAATATGCCATTTTTACATATGATCAATAAACCCTAAGATTATGGTGATTTAACGCTAATTTGTTTGATTGAATACACATCGTGATCTTCATCATGACCACCATCATCATCATCTTCAACAATATCTTCATCATCATTGCCATCTCCCCCTTCCTCATCAACATCTTCACCATCATCATCTTCATCATCATTATCATCTTCCCATCACCATCACCATCATCATCATCATCAAAATCTTCATCATCATCATTGTCACCATCATCATCAAAATATTCATCATCAATGTCATCTCTAGGTTCCTCATCAATATCGCCATCACCATCAACGTCTTGATCATCATCATCATCACCATCCCATCACCATCATCATCCCATCACCATCTCCATCTTCATCACCATCACCATCACCATCACCATCACCCTTGCCATCACCCTCACCATCACCATCAATGTCTTCATCATCATTATCACCATAAGTGCCCAGAGGATGATTTTGCAAGGTGGACCCTTGTGTGTAAAAATTGCACACTCCCTTACTGAGCAAAACTCCAATTTCCAAAATGGACCTACAAGGTGACACCTGGGCCATGGGACCAGAGGAGGGGGGCACCCCTAGCACTATCTCGGTTCCCTGAATCCAACGGAGTCGACGCTTCGTCGATCCGAGCCACGGTTGTCATTCTATGGCCTGTTCCGTCTCGCATCCAAAAGGCCTTTAGGGACACCTGCTGGATACCTATAGAGGGCATAAAAATCTAGTCGTGCAACAAAAATGGGTTCCGAGGAGTCATGAAAGTGTGTCTAGGAAGGTTCCGGCTAGGAACGCTAGCCATAAGTGCCCGGAGGATGATTTTGCAAGGTGGACCCCCATGTGAAAAAATTGCACACTCCCTTACTGAGCAAAACCCTAGTTTCCAAAATGGACCTACAAGGTGACACCTGGGCCATGGGACTAGAGGAGAGGGGCACCCCTAGCACTATCCCAGTTCCCTGAATCCAACGGAGTCGATGGTTCGTTGATCCGAGCCATTGTCGTCATTCTATGGCCCGTTCCGTGTCGCGTCCAAAAGTCCTTCAGGGACACCTGCTGGATACCTACCGAGGGCATAAAACTCTAACCGTGCAACAAAACCAGGTTCCAGGGAGTCATGCAAGTGTGTCTAGGAAGGTTCTAGCTAGGAACGCTAGCCATAAGTGCTTGAACGATGATTTTGCAAGGTGGACCCCCGTGTGCAAAAATTGCACACTCCCTTATTGAGCAAAACCCCAGTTTCCAAAATGGACCTACAAGGTGACACCTAGGCCATGGGACTGAAGGAGGGGGGCACCCCTAGCACTATCCCAGTTCCCTGAATCCAACGGAGTCGACGATTTTTCGATTCGATCCGCGGTCGTCATTCTATGGCCTGTTCCGTCTCTTATCCAAAATGCCTTCAGGGACACCTGCTAGATACCTACCGGGGGCATAAAACTCCAACCGTGCAACAAAACTGGGTTTTGGGGAGTCATGCAAGTGTGTCTAGGAAGGTTCCGGCTGGGAACGTTAGCCATAAGTTCCCGGAGGATGATTTTTCAAGGTGGACTCCTGTGTGCAAAAATTGCACACTCCCTTACTGAGAAAAACCCTAGTTTCCAAAATGGACCTACAAAGTGACACCTGGGCCATGGGACCGGAGGAAGGGGGAACTCCTAGCACTATCCCAGTGCCCTGAATCCAACGGAGTCGATGATTCGTCGGTCTGAGCCACAGTCGTCGTTATATGGCCCGTTCCGTCTCGCATCCAAAAGGCCTTCAGGGACACCTGCTAGATACCTACCGGGTGCATAAAAATCCAACCGTGCAACAAAACCGGGTTTTGGAAAGTCATGCAAGTGTGTCTAGGAAGGGTCTGGCTGGGAACACTATCCATAAGTGCTCAGAGGATGATTTTGCAAGGTGGACCCCCGTGTGACAAAAATTGCACACTCCCTTACTGAGCAAAACTCTAGTTTCCAAAATGGACCTAGAAGGTGACACATGGGCCATGGGATCGGAGGAGAGGGGCACCCCTAGCACTATCTCGGTGCCCTAAATCCAACGGAATTGACGGTTTGTCGATCCGAGCCATGGTCGTCATTCTATGTCTCGTTTTATACCCCTACGTCCTGAGAAGGTTGAAGTTGTAAAGCCACAACTCTCTAGTATTCATCCTGAAGCTCTTTTGTTTATGTCTTAAGATAAATAAGCTCTTAGTTCATGAGCTGGAACATATCGATATTAATAGAATTTATGGGCTATGTTAAATTTTCAGAATTTACTTCAATCTGATCTAGGATCTTAATTGAGAGAACAACATGTACAGCATATCTACAGCATATCAATCATGGACACAATAATGCAAGCACACAAGAGACACAAAGATTTACTTGGGGAAAACCATAAAGGTGAAAAACCCCAATAAATTCCTCAGAGATAGATAGAGCAATGATACAACCAACAATAAGAGATAGACATATCCTAGCAGCAGATCCTCCTCCTCCATAAGTACTCCTCCTTGAGTGCATGAGTGAGAAGTGAGTGAGTAAATAGAGTGCCTCCCGCACTCTATTTATACTTTTGACTTGCCTTTTACCTAACTCATGTAGGCTCGAACTTAACCACATAACATAATGCTAACTGGGCTGACCCCCAATAGGGTGGTCTAATAACCCTTTGACCCACATGACTTATACAAGGCCGACCCCAACAAGGTGGTCTAATAACCCATCAAATATAAGTTACGACACTTACAATATAAATGACGACACTTCCGTATAGAGGAATAATAACATCTTTATAGGAATACAACCACTTCCGTATAAAGGAATAATAACATCTCTATAGGAATACAATATACATATATGTGAAATACATTCCGAAGTTACATATACATCAACAGGCTATGGGATATTGCATTAGCTTTTCTGATGGGCAAGTGGCTTACAGAAGGAAATATGGCGGCTGTAGGTATCTATGTTTTTCTTCCGACGAAAATTATAGCAGGATTTCCATTGGAAATACAGGCAGATGTTTTACTGGTTTCGTCAAGAGAAAGTATCATTTTGTTGAACAAGTGGAACCGGGGAATCCTTCATTGTGTTCCATTAGAATTTTGTTATGCAAATACAAATGAGTTCCCCCTCTTCACCTTTTTCTCTTGGAGTTTATGTTAGGTTCTCTCAGTCTGCACCTGCCACTTAGTCTAACATGAATTATGGTCACTGGATAATCTGGTGCAGGTAAGAGTTATACCTAAACTGCTTACTTTGGTTTCAGAACCGGTGTGTGGTTTTAGAAGAGGATCAACCTTTTATGGCCTACCCACCTGAAATTTTTAACCGTCGAAACTAGCCCGATAGAGTCACAGGGGTATTATTTCTCAAATTCATTTAAGTGGGTTGAGTGGAGGAGCATAAGCGCCTTTGAACTAGGAAGAGGTAAAATGAGCTAGGTTGAGGACAATAAATGCTGTATTTTTCCACACAATCTAATGGAAAATGGCCATAGAATTGGGCGGGATAACTCCCTATCAACAATGGCCAGCACAAATCTACAAAATGAATGAAGGCACTGGGCCATGAGAAGACAAGGGATAGGGCCCCCTAGAGGTAATCGCACGCTAGGAGACCAACGGAGTTGACGGTTCATCGATCCAACCTCCGGTTTCCGAGCTATGACGATTTGCAAGTCGCATGAAAATGTCGTTCAGGGACACTTGCTGACTTTCCGTTCCGGAGCCAAAAATCAAACGGAGCTGCAAGATTGCATGTTGTTGGCTCCTGCAAGTGTGTATGGGAAATGCCGATGTGGGAACACTGCCAACACTGGCTTGGGGGAGGGGGGGGGTTTGCAAAGTTGACCCACCAATGCGAGATTGCATGCAATGAAACTGAGCAAAACCCTAGTTTATGAAATGAATGCACAATGAAGGCACTGGGCCATGAGAAGACGAGGGAGAGGGCCCCCTAGAGGTAATCGCACGCCAGGAGACCAATGGAAACGATAGTTCGTCGATACGACCTCTGGTTTTCGAGCTATGACGAGTTGAAAGTCGCATGAAAATGTCGTCCGGGAGCCAAAAAGCAAACGAAGCAGCAAGATTGCATGTCGTTGGCTCCTGCAAGTGTGTATGGGAAATGCCGATGTGGGAACATTGTCAACACTGGCTCGGGGGGGGTTTGCAGAGTTGACCCACCAATGCAAGATTGCATGCAATGAAACTGAGAAAAACCCTAGTTTACGAAATGAATGCACAGTGAAGGCACTAGGCCATGAGAAGACGAGGGAGAGGGCCCCTAGAGGTAATCACACGCCAGGAGACCAATGAAGTTGACTATTCGTCGATCTGACCTCTAGTTTCCAAGGTATGACGAGTTGCAATTCGCATGAAAATGTTGTTCAGGGACACTTGGTGACTTTCCGTCTAGGAGCCAAAAAGCAAACGGAGCAACAAGATTGCATGTCGTTGGATCCTGCAAGTGTGTATGGGAAATGTCGACGCGGGGAACACTGCCAACACTAGCTCGGGGGGGGGGGGGGTCGCAGAGTTGACCCACCTATGTGAGATTGCATGCAATGAAACTGAGAAAAACCCTAGTTTACAAAATGAAGGAACTGGGCCATGAGAAGACGAGGGAGAGGGCCTCCTAGAAGTAATCGCACACTAGGAGACCAACGGAGTCGACAGTTCGTTGATCCGACCTCCGGTTTCCGAGCTATGACGAGTTGCAAGTTGCAAATGTCGTTCAAGGACACTTGGTGACTTTCCGTTCGGGAGCCAAAAATCAAATGGAGCAGCAAGATTATGTGCCATTGGATCCTGCAAGTGTGTATGGGAAATGCCGATGTGGGAACACTGCCAACACTGGCTCGGGGCGGTTTGTAGAGTTGACCCACCAATTCTAGATTGCATGCAATGAAACTGAGCAAAACCCTAGTTTACGAAATGAATGCACAATGAAGGCACTGGGCCATGAGAAGATGAGGGAGAGGGCCCCTTAGAGGTAATTGCACACCAGGAGACCAACGGAGTCGACGGTTCATCGATCCGACCTCCCGTTTTCGAGCTATGAGGAGTTGCAAGTTGCATGAAAATGTTGTTCAAGGACGCTTGGTGACATTTCGTCCGGGAGCCAAAAAGCAAACAGAGCAGCAATATTGTGTGGCATTGGCTCCTGCAAGTGTGTATGAGAAAGCCGATGTGGGAACACTGCGAACATTGGCTCGGGGGGGGGGGTGCAGAGTTGACCCACCAATGTGAGATTGCATGCAATGAAACTGAGCAAAACCCTAGTTTATGAAATGAAAGCACAATGAAGGCACTGAGCCATGAGAAGACGAGGGAGAGGCCCCCCTAGAGGTAATCGCATGCGAGGAGACCAACAGAGTCGACAGTTCGTCAATCCAACCTTCGGTTTCCGAGCTATGATGAGTTGCAAGTCGCATGAAAATGCCGTTCAGGGACACTTGGTGACTTTCCGTCTGGGAGCCAAAAAGAAAATGGAGTAGCAAGATTGCATGCCGTTGGCTCCTGAAGTGTGTATGGTCAATTCTAACATGGAAACACTGCCAACACTAGCTTGGGGGGGGGTTTGCAGAGTTAACCCACCAATGCGAGATTGCATGCAATGAAATTGAGCAAAACCCTAGTTTATGAAATGAATGCACAATGAAGGAACTGGGCCATGAGAAGATGAGGGAGAGGGCCCCCTAGAGGTAATCACATGCCAGGAGACCAATGGAATCGACGGTTCGTCGATCCGACATCTGGTTTCCGATTTATGAGGAGTTGCAAGTCATATGAAAATGTCATTCAAGGACATTTGGTGACTTTCCATCAGGGAGCCAAAAAGAAAACGGAGCAGCAAGATTGCATGTTGTTGGCTCCTACATGTGTGTATGGGCAATGCCGATGTGGGAACACTGCCAACACTAGCTCCAGGGGGGGTTTACAGAGTTGACCCACCAATGCGAGATCGCATGGAATGAAACTAAGCAAAACCCTAGTTTATGAAATGAATGCACAATGAAGGCACTGGGCCATGAGAAGACGAGGGAGAGGGACCCCTAGAGGTAATCGTACACCAGGAGACCAACGGAGTCGACGGTTCATCGATCCGACCTTCAATTTTTGAGCTATGACGAGTTGCAAGTCGCATGAAAATGTCGTTCAAGGACACTTGGTGACTTTCCGTCCAGGAGCCAAAAAGAAAACGGAGCAGCAAGATTGCGTGTCGTTGGCTCCTGAAAGTGTGTATGGGCAATTCCGACGTGGGAACAATACCAACACTGGCTCGGGGGGGGGGGGGGGGTTTGCAGAGTTGACCCACCAATGCGAGATTGCATGCGATGAAACTGAAGAAAACTCTAGTTTACAAAATGAATGCACAATGAAGGAATTGGGCCATGAGAACTTGAGGGAGAGGTCCCCCTAGAGGTAATCTCACTCTAGGAGACCAATGGAGTCGATGGTTTGTCGATCTGACCTCCGGTTTCTGAGCTATGACGAGTTGCAAGTCGCATGAAAATGTCGTTCAGGGACACTTGGTGAGTTTCCGTCCGGGAGCCAAAAAGAAAACGGAGCAACAATATTGTGTGTCGTTGGCTCCTGCATGTGTGTATGGGAAATGTCAATGTGGGAACACTGCCAACACTGGATCAGGGGGGTTTTGTAGAGTTTACCCACCAATGTGAGATTGCATGCAATGAAACTGAGCAAAACCCTAGTTTACAAAATGAATGCACAATGAAGGAACTGGGCCATGAGAAGACGAGGGAGAGGGCTCCCTGGAGGTAATCACACACCAGGAGACCAACGGAGTCGACGGTTCGTCGATCCGACCTCCGGTTTCCGAGCTATGACGAGTTTCAAGTCGCATGAAAATGTCGTTCAGGGACACTTGGTGACTTTCCGCCAGGGAGCCAAAAAGCAAACGGAGCAGCAATATTTCGTGTCGTTGGCTTGTGCAAGTGTGTATGGGAAATGCCGACATGGGAACACTACCAACACTGGCTCAGGGGGGGGTTGCAGAGTTGACCCACCAATGTGAGATTGCATGCAATGAAACTGCGCAAAACCCTAGTTTACGAAATGAATGCACAATGAAGGAACTGGGCCATGAGAAGATGAGGGAGAGGGCCCCCTAGAGGTAATTGCATGCCAGGAGACCAATGGAGTTGACGGTTCATCGATCCGACCTCCAGTTTCCGAGCTATGACGAGTTGCAAGTCGCATGAAAATATCATTCAGGGACACTTGGTGACTTTCTGTCCAGGATCCAAAAAGAAAACGGAGCAACAAGATTGCGTGCCGTTGGCTCCTGCAAGTGTGTATGGGCAATGCCGACGTGGGAACACTGCCAACACTGGCTCGGGGGGGGTTTGCAAAGTTGACCCACCAATGCGAGATTGCATGCAATGAAACTGAGCAAAACCCTAGTTTACGAAATGAATGCACATTGAAGGCACTTGGCCATGAGAAGACGAGGGAGAGGCCCCCCTAGACGTAATTGCACGCCAGGAGACCAACAGATTCGAAGGTTTGTCGATCCGACCTCCGGTTTCCGAGCTATGACAAGTTGAAAGTCGCATGAAAATGTCATTCAGGGACACTTGGTGACTTTCCGTCCGGGACACTTGTAGACTTTCGGTCCTCCTAGGGTTTATGTTTTTTAAGGCTTGTATAATTTCCTTCTTGACAGCTCACCTCTTATACCATGTTAAATTTTTGATACTTGATCTAGATAAATGCTTTATACCAATCATAACCATTAGTTCAATGCATAAATTTAACCATAAAACATTTACATAAATAATTTAACATGTAGGATCTAGTTAAGAATAACAATGCACTAGAGGCACAACATTTTATCCCTGGAAACCCTCATGGGGAAGAAAACCTAGCAACCTTTCTTAGAATAATTATATGTTTAGAAAACAAGTACAATGAAACCACATGAACAAACCCTAACCCTGAAGGGTTTTACCACATGAAAAAACCTTAATGACACATGACAACAAGAGTACTTATCTACATGAAGATGACCTCCATGCGATAAGGATATCCAAGCATATCCTTCCCAACCAACAATAGAAGGAACTTTATTTCTTGAATCCCAAGGTAACGTTTGTTCCTTACACCAATGTTGCTTTGAGTAGTTGTGTGTAGTTACTCATATGTAGTGTTGAATCTAATTGTACAATCAAATATTGGGCGTTGATGAAATGTGTAGTATGTATTGCACTTAGTTTTATTAAGTTACACTTGAACATTGACTTAACTTGTAATTTAATCATCCAAACTCACAAATTTTAATTAGACCCAGATACAATTAGTGTGCATGAGTGAGTTCATTGAAACCTTGAAAAAAATTGTATTGCACTTAGTTTGATTAAATTACATGAGCAAGAAATTTGACTTAACTTGTAATGATCATCCAAAATCACAATTTTTAATTAGATACCAATTAGTGCACGCATGTAGTGAGTTCGTTGAAACCTTTAAATATAATAGTTTGTTCTTTTGACATACCGCATTCATGAGTAATATATAATCCACACAAATCAACACAATAGATTTACACAAGAACATGTGGAAACCGAAGAACAAATACAAAGTGAAATGTATAATTCATGTATAAGTGAAATGTTAAAGTACATGTCTCCAAAAGTACATATATATCCAAAAGTACATACACAATGAAGTCAATGTACATGTCTCCAAAAGTAAATGTATCGAAAAGTACATATATATCCAAAAGTATCCAAAATCACATGTGTCCAAAACTATCCAAAACTATCCAAGCCACATGTACATATATCCAAATGTACATATATCCCATAAGACACATAAAAACTCAAGATTCCTCTTGTTCTTTCCCGACGTTGATCCTCTAGGCACATCTCTAGGATCAGTGTGCATCTCTGGATCCTGCAAATTAAATATCAATTGTTAAATTAAATTAACTATGTACTAATACATTAGCTCAACAATTATCAACTTGTGCATGGAAAGTGTATGAAACACTTGGTCACTGAAGGACATCTCACCTCAATTGACAAAGGGGATTGGGTTGCTTGTGTAACAGATGGAGTCGTTGGTTGAACATCCAGGATGGTCGAACTAGGGGGGACAGGAACTGCTCCCGCTGGTGGTGGCTACAATGAAAAAATGTTGAAATAGTTAGAAATGCATGAATAAACAATAGACAACAATAATAAACTATGTAAAGATAATGTTGAAATAGTTACATACCTATGTGTGATCAGTTGCCATTGCAGATTCAGCATTGACTGCTGCATCAACCATCGATGCAAGGTTTTGAGTAGACAACTTGGGTTCCTGATGCAGTAAATATGCAATTCAAACATTAACAAAAATGATTTATGCACTGGATTTCAAGTTAAACAACAAATATCATCGAACGATATACATTACCATGGTATGAGTAATCCCATGGTCGTGGGCAGCTGGAGTCTTTCTAGGAGTAGAACGCCTCACATACACATGAACCTTGTTCATGAATGGCCTAGCAGGAGATACAAATCCAAGCAATGGTCCAGATGTCTCGGATGGTGCCTACAGTCAGCAATTGTTCATGTAGTTAGACATGCATGATTCAACAAACAAACATGTATTTAAAAAATGTCATTTTTAATTGTTTACCTGGAGCCCAGATGTTTCATCGGATAGTATGAACATGGGTGCTACCTCCACATTACCTTGGCCCAGTGAAGGATCTGCCATCTGCAAGTTTAATAATTGTAAATATTAGACCGTAGATAGCATTAGTGAACTAAAATTTAAAGTATGTGGAAATTAACAAATTAACAAGTATTAAAAAACTAAAATTTTAAAATGTTTACCTCGGTGTGAGATACGGAAATAGGTGCTATATAAGATGGGCTTTCCAAATGGGTAGCATCATGCGCCCCTATAGAGTCTGGAACATCTGACTCTTGGGTGTCACTGCCGGCATAAAGCATCAACTGCAAGTTCACAAAATTAATATATTAGCTCAAACTATATATATGTGTACAAAGACGAAAATAAATGAAGAATTTACTGAAGGCAACATCTGAGGCAAGACCATAGCAGGGACGACCACATGATGTGCACTCGTGAGGATCAGTACTAGGATGGGTATGTGTCAATGGTCCTGCACTAGTGGATGGTCCTGCATGGTGACGACCTAGTGTATGTACCACACCAGGCATATATGTCCCTTCCTCACCCATATGATGAATCATAGTGCCATGGCAAACAATCGCCTGTGCCAAACTCAAAAATGCATCATGTGTCTGTGGAATAATACGATGTGCAGGTGGGACATCTGGCCAAGGAAACTTCCTGCGAGGTGCATGGATAGGGCGATCCTGGTCTCGAAGCCTCGCATTGGGTCAGTTTGGGGCATCCCCCCACCGATCCCCTAAAACTGCAAGATGTCAAAATAGTTTACGTGTTTATGTAACACGAACTCTGCATACATCTTTTAAATAAAATACAAGGGAATTTCCATGTTGTTATGTGGTGGCATATCAAAAACCATGTACCATCTGTCCATCCAATTATCAACAAATGGTTGAAACGTGCACCACTCAATGGATATATGAGCCCTGTTTGCATTTGGGATTTCCTCTGTCTGAGGGTCCCTAAACAATGAAAATATGAGCTGTTTGGATATTTTCAACTTTTTTATTGCATTGTAGTCTAGCCCATCAGCATATTGTTGTCTTTTTCTTTCTCTATATGATGTAATATCATATAGTACATTGCTAGAATCTGAAATGGTGTCAACAATTGCATTCAAGGTTGATGCAAGTGAGCGGTGAATCCTGTCACCACCACCAGTAATGCCCCTCAAGTGGGCAAGCTCAATCAGCATCTCGGCATTTGTGTCCATAGCCGCAACTGTAATAAAAACATCAATACAAAAATCATTAGAAACATATACATGGTATATAATGACATCTCTTCAAAATTGAAATGTATTAAATCAAACTCAAGTAAGCAATTTAATGGCATTCACTTACATACATTTAAAACTTAAAATTAAACATTTAACAATTAAAAAGTAAGTTTCGTTCAACTTCTTTCTAGAAGTTAAGGCACTTCTTAACCCACATTGGTGACTTTTCCATGCAAACTTGGTTTTAAACTTATTAGAATTTATGAGTGTTATTTTGACATGTTTTGGCCTTTATGTCCCTTGCAGAAAACAATATTTCCATCAACTTCATAAGCTAACATTAAATTTATTGATTTCAACAAATTACGCCTTGTGGTTGGAGGGGAGGACAAAGTGGCATGGAATGAAATGGATATGTACAAGTTTGTCTTGCCAATATGATTACATATGTACTTGAGATGAATGTCAATGATTAAGATGTTGAATAATCAACTAGAGATTGTGACTATAGTGACAATAACAACAATGTCAACTTATCAAAACAGAGACAATTTCTCTATACAAAATCGATCTCTGCATTGTATGGCAAGTTCAAAAAATTAAATAAAAAATATAGTGATTTTCTATATGAAGTCTTTGAGTTGAATCGATGGTCCTTGAGAGTTGAGTAGATTGATCGAGGGTGTGGATAGGGCAGGCTCGAGAGGCACTTTGTTAATGTGTTTTGGCATTTAGTCAAGGGTGCTTAACTAAGAGGCAATGTATAGCTACATACACTTCTGATGAAATTTTGATTATGTTCATGGACAAATGATTGTGATGAAATTTTGAGAAACCAAGTTACTCATTTTTTATGCATTTTTTCTATTCATGCTTGTGCATGCATTTCATCTTGTTATGGCCATTTCCAAGGAAAATTATTTAATTAGTATCATGGGAAATGGCCTTTGAGGGTTGGAAATTTGGGTTTCATGTGGATGGATACATTGTAGAAAGGGAGGAGTTCTATTTTTTTCAGTTTTTGGTTGGATTAGGAATTTTTGATTTTTTTAAAAGGGATTCATTTTAATTATTCACTCATCTTGGTTGAGGGAGATGTGAATTTAATTAGAGATTGGGTTATTCCCAATTTTATAAATATTACAAAACTAGGTTGTTTTAAACAATAAAAAAATGGTAATTTAGGTTAAGAAATGACAAAAAATGGTATGGGTGAATGAATTACCTGATTAGATGACAATCCACCGGTGAATTTTCCTCCCCTCCAACTAAATTGAGCTCCACCAATACTCCAGGGCACACAAACCGTCCTCGTCCAACCTCTAATTCACGTTTTTGATGCGTGAAGAGTGTCGCGGGTGGTCGGGACTGTGTTTTTAAATTGCTTTTATATTTGCATAATGCATACGCATTTTGTAGTTCTATAATGCGTACGCGTTGTGGTTACCTATCCTACATGTCTAGTGACATGACAGGCTCGGGTTTTACCATACTAAGTGCTAAGTATCAGAAACGCGTTATGTTTTTATGTATCAGAAACGAGTTTTGAAAAAGTAGGATAAAGTGACCCTCATCTTCTTGCACACACCCATATGTACACGAGGATAACGCGAGTTAGTGATTTTGTGTAATAATATATACATGTTATAGTATTTATGTATTATAAGGGTTACTAGATAGGGATTATAATGATTAGGTATTATCGGGTATATGGGTGATAAGGGTTAGATGTCAATGATTATAGGGGTTACATTCCTATTATCATTAGTATCGCTACTCATATCGGAGGATATGCTTGAGAGGTCGTGTGTAGTGGACTAAGGTGTTGTTCTTGAACTTGGATGATTACATTCTTATTTAAGGAATTAAAGCCAAGATTCCATCCCTTAACCATGTATAGGGCATAGACACCCATACCTAAAATCTAAGACATTAGAATGGCCACACCCATTGTCACACACCCCATTTCTCGTGTTAGTATTTTGGTAAAACGAGTTCAATATTTTAAGGCTCTCCACAACCAGAATATATTTATTTTGAGCCATTCTTATATCAACATCGATATGATTAGTTATCAACAATATTAAGTGTGCATAATCCTTTAATTTAATAAGCCTAACTTACTTATGCAAGGTTCAAATCAATAAATTCATAATTTAAACAACTCTTTTTACTTCACCTAGGATGATTTTAAGGAAATGGAAACATTACACTATATTCCAAGTAGTTCACCTCCAGCATACTGAAATTGTAGAAGTCGAAATGTTTCACCTAACCAAACCATACTAACTCATATTCAAATATGACTATCTCTACATGAAATCACTTATCATTTTCATCACAATTATTAAACCATAAATGTGCCTAAAACAAAATATCCCTATATGACTATTTCATAACAACATGCATAACCATGAATACATCACTTGTCAAACATACATTCATACATGAACAAGCCATCATACACATCACATAAAGTACGTGGTTCACCCAACCTATGGGCTACATCCACAAAGAAAGCTGCATAATATATTATTCATCGAAAAGAGGTTTACATTTGCAACACACTGGTTTCATTATTCAATTTCAGTTTCCACAAGCCTCTCGAATAACGAGCACCTTCAAAACATTCAACACTATTATCAACATAATTCCAAAGATCAATTCTCTGGTAGAGTAATAACTTAGCATAGTTCTTTCAAGGTGTTTTAACCACTACATCAAATGATGAAAGAGATTTAGTTCACTCGCGGAATAAGTAAAAGATGCATCACATTCATAAAAGCATACCTCTAATGTACCTTTTTCAATTTTTATAAAAATGCCCAATTTTTCACTTTTTTTCCAATTTCGACCCTTGACTAGTTTTGATGCCTAGGTCCCAATTTTGACCCAAATTCTCCCAAATATTCTGTGAAGGTATGTGACTGATGTTAGGAATTGAATATTATGTTTAGGGATGATATATGGCCAAAAAAATACCTCTTCAAACTCTCTTAAGATTCTGGACCAAGTATTCAATTTTACTAGTAAATTTCGGGTTCAAATCCCCCTGGGGTAAGTATTGAAAATGGCTTCCCAAATGCCACCCAACCCACTCAAATTTCTGAACATAGGTAGGGGATGTATCAAGGATTTTATTAAGGTCCAAAATGCACCATTCATTAATTATTAAGTCTGTTCCAAACCCCTCCCAAACAACAACAAAAACTACTAATTCAACCCTTGGGGAAATGGCACCAAAACTTCTTCAAATGCAAATAAAATGAGTATAATGGCTTCAAATGCTCAATTAGTGAATATTAAACTTGTAATACACATTAATGGATGTCCATTCATCACAAATATATCAGATAAACATTCCTTAATTCGAAATCATCATCATTATAATGGCATACATCAATGTAGTGGGGAAATGGACATTGTTTGCTCATTAATCTTCATTTTTACATACAACCACTTTGTATTTCGACCTGAAACTTTCTGAAGATGAAGAATAGAGTATATAATTCTTATTACAATAATAAATACATCATAATAATCTCTCCCAAGAAGCACAAGAGCTCACCAAAAATGCCTTCCCTCAAGGAGCATGAATATGCCTTCAAAACTGGAAATGGTTGAGAGATGGTGCTGCACTAAAAAAAACCATGAGCTGCCCTATAGCTGATACCTGCAAATAAAACTCCATTAAATATCCATGAAATACCTGAGTTTCCTCTCCAAACACCAACTTGGATGGGAATCTTTCACCCTAGAAATTGGTTAAGGCAAGAAACTAGTCATCCACTAGCTCTCTCTTCACAAATGCAATTTTTCTCAAATCATCAAAAGCGATTCTCATACTTGATTTCTACATTTTATAACCAAAATTTTCCTTCTAAGGGTAGAATTCCTCCCATTATCTTCTAGATATATCCACCTAGGAAATATTCCACGTTTGCCACTTGTCTCCTAGTTTCCAACCTTCCATCTTCTCCCAATTCGAGTAGGAGTCTCTTTGCCTTCTCCAACTCCCATGAGCGCCTTCCTTGAGCCTATTTTTGGGGCTGACATGTCATAATGTTCAAATTTCATAAGTCAAATCTGAAGTTTGTCATAGATGTCATAGATGCTCCATCATTGTTGTCATAAGGTTAGGTAATCTAACCCAAGTGTCCACTAGCGTCCAATTTGACTCTTCCTCTTCCATGGAGGTTACCATTCCATCCTATTTCGACCTAAGATGCTCCATGCCATGTGTATGCTTTACCAACTCACCTAATAATGTTTTCCTTCCCATGGATTCGAAATGGCAAGAGAGATTTGCCATGTGATAGTGAAAAACCAAGCTAGTGTGGGTCCCACATCCTCCAAATGTCCTCAAAACCATTTGCCACCTAGAATTTCTCTTGAATTTCTTTGGTCAACCTATTTATTAAATACTTGAACACTTCTAATTTCTAAACATCATTTATTAGATTCCCTATTGCAATTTCACATGTGCCCATCCAACCTAGGAAACTAGTAGGATTGATGGGATTGTCTTACTATGCAATTATTTGAATGGGGACATTACAGTCCTCCCCACCCAAGATTGCTTGTCCTCAATCAACTTCAGATTTCGATGCTGCAAAATAATCTCCTCTTCCCATGTGGAATTTTCATTTGGTAAGTCCTTCCATTTGACTAAATATTCTTTGATAATTCTACTCCTCAACCTCCTTTCCCGTGTCTTCAAAATATTTTTCGGAACAAGTGTGAGCTGGGCCTTCATCATCCAAAGGAGGAAGTATTTCTGAAGTGATGATTTGTTGACCAAGGGATTTCTTGAGACAAGAAATATGAAATACATTATGGATTTTACTGTGAAAATCCTCACAGCAGATCTAAGAGATGATGTATACCTCACAAGAAAGTAATTGATCAAGCAAGAAAATAGAAGAAGAGTGGTCAATGCAGTATATTGAGCAACAGAATAATAATACAGTAGAACTCGGATAGAAGCAAAAATACTTCACACACACTAATTAATTAATCACAATATGGAAAATAAGTAGTACAATGCATGAGGATTCAAATGCCAAGGTGGTAATTCGAATTAGCCTTCATGGAGTGATCAAAAGATCACTGGAGTGTTATCGAAGCACAACTAGTAGTCTATATTATCATCGGTGGAGTCATCAATGCACAAGTAACTGTCAATCGTCAGTCAAAATGAGTCTAACTGAGTATGGTAGGTGTAACTGGATGTAACTGGCACATGGAGACACTAACTGAATGAAGGAGGCTCAGTGGAGGGCGCATGAAGAGCTAACTGGAGTCAGAACATGTAGTCATTTCTCATCGGAGGTAAATCGGAGTGATAATAGCAGTGAGGAGTCAATCTGGCCTCAAATCAAGGAAATACTGGTGGCTAATTGAAGTAAACTGGACTGGTAGGTGAGAAAGGCGCCCTTCTCATGCAGTAGGTGAAAGGAGGGCACATGATAGGCTATGAGGGATGAAACTGAGTGGAAGGAAGCTCCGGGGGATAGCTAACTGAGGGCTAGGTGCTGGGACTGATGACTAGAATGCATGTAAATGCATGCAAACCCTAAATGATGCATGCAAACCCTAAAAGTGCATGCATGACTGAAAATGTAAATGATCAAAATACTGGTGGGACTAGGATGGAGTATAGGAATATCCTAACACCCCCCCTTAATCCATCATGGGCCCTGGTAACTAAGGCCAAATGTCACCCAATACAATGAATAATAACAGTCAATAACCCAAGGAAGTGGGGAAAATTTCATGGGAAAAATACACACCCCTCAAAACAAACTGTAAGGCACACACAAAAAATAAATGCTCCAAATTCAAGCAGGTGTGATGCTTGGTCATATGTCTGGAGGTATCTTCTTCTTGGGAAGAAGTGGATCATGCTCAAAAAGCATGTGCTTGTACTTGCTCTTCAAATTGAATGTGATGAGAACAAATCCAAAAGTATGAGGATGATCCTTGAACCTGTGATTTGAATCAGCTGAGGTAGTATCAAATCTATGAATGTGCAGATAGTATTTTGTCTTCTCCTTCAAACCATCATGGGTGAGATTATGCCAAAAAGAACCATCAAATAATAAAGATTGCTTTGAATCAAAATCAGATCCAAGACTTGAATCATGGTTGCTTAAGATCTCCTTTGAACCATTTGAGGTGAGATCTAAACCAGTGAGTGCATGAGAAATTTTCTCAAGCGAATGGAAATGGCCATTATCTTCAATAAACTTCTGAGAACATGAAAGAATGATCTTACAGTAGTAAATGAGAGGTGATTGCTTGGAATCCAAGGCTTGAATCATGGTTTCTTGAGATCTCGTTTGAACCATAAGCGGTGAGATCAAAACCAGTAGATGCATAAGAAATTATCCCAAGCGGATGGCAATGGTTTCTTGATATCTCCTTTGAACCAGGAGGGGTGAGATCAAAACCATGATGTGCATGAGAAATTATCCCAAGTGAATGGAAATGGCCATATTCTTCAATAACCTTCTAAAATCATGGAATAATGATCATATAGTAGTAAATAAGAGGTGATTTCTTGAGGAGAGAGAATGCATTACCTCCAATAGCTGATTTTACATCCGAAATAATCATGTGATCATGATGCAAACCAACGGAATCTAGTGCAAGAGAGGATTTAGGACCTTCTGCAATATCTAGAGTGTGAGCTGGCACAGAAAGAGAAGAAAGTTGGAGCATGAGTGTAGATTCTGCAAGTTCTTCTTCTTTGTGGACAACTTCAATATGAGATGTGTTTGATACTGGTTCATGATCAATGAGATCATCAAGGAGGGCAAATGCATCACTTTGCTTGCTTTTGAAGGGGTTTGGACCAAATCCTTCATTCTGTTTGCCGTATCTTTCATTCAGGTGGGCCCATAGCTCTTTTGGAGTTTCAGCATCATCAATTCTTTGGTATAACATGTATTTAGGCAAAGCAAGCATCATTCTTCCAAAGGCCATGTCACCTTTATTCAACCAGTCAATATTCTCTTCAGAGGATTCCAACTCTCTTTCAAAATAACAATCAAAGAGATCATGGCTCTTTAAATATGCTATCATTTTTGGTTTCCATTCATCATAGTTGAATGGAGAAAGAGGAGGGATTCCTTCTGAATATGAATACAATCAAGCTGTAGAAGACCTGCAAAAACAATAGAGAATATCTGCAACTATTACTACTACAAAAAAGCAGAAACTGCTGCAACTACTGCACTTGAAATCTTGGTAATAACCTGCAAAAAACTCTCAGGAATGGAGATAAACAATACTCTCAACATGCTCTGATACCATGTGAAAATCCTCACAACAGATTTAAGAGATGATGTATACCTCACAAGAAAGTAATTGATTAAGCAAGAAAATAGAAGAAGAGTGGTTAATGCAGTATAATGAGCAACAAAATAATAATACAGTAGAACTCAGATAGAAGCAAAAATACTTCACACACACTAATTAATTAATCACAATATGGAAAATAAGTATTACAATGCATGAGGATTCGAATGCCAAGGTGGCAATTCGAATTAGCCTTCACGGAGTGATCAAAAGATCACTAGAGTTTCATCGGAGCGCAACTAGTAGTCTATCTCATCATCGGTGGAGTCATCAATGCATAAGTAACTGTCAACCTTCAGTCAAACTGAGTCTAATTGAGTGTGGTAGGTGTAACTGAATGTAACTGGCACATGGAGACACTAACTGAATGAAGGAGGCTTAGTGGAGGGCACATGAGGAGCTAACTGGATTCAAAACAGGTAGTCATGTCTCATCGAAGGTCAATCGGAGTGATAACAGCAGTGAGGAGTCAGTCTAGCCTCAAATCAAGGAAAGACTAGTGGCTAACTGAAGTAAACTGGATTGGTAGGTGAGAAAGGAACCCTTCTCATGCAGTAGGTGAAAGGAGGGCGCATGACAGGATAGGAGGGCTAAAAGTGAGTGGAAGGAAGCTCCGGGGGCTAGCTAACTAAGGGCTAGGTGCTAAGACTGATGACTGGAATGTATGCAAATCCTAAATGATGCATGCAAACCCTAAAAGTGCATGCATGACTGAAAATGTAAATGATCAAAATACCGGAGGGACTAGGATGGAGTATAGGAATATCCTAACATTTACTCACTTCCGGAAGTTTTAGTTCATATGCTAATTCTCCAACCTTTTGCACTACCTTGTATGGCCCATAGTGCCATGGTTTTAATTTTTTTGCTCCATTCTTTTTGAGAGATGTTTTTTTATATGGTTGTAACCTCAAATATACTAACTCATTGATCTGAAAGGTTCTTTCTTCTCTATGTCTATCAGCATATTGTTTTTGTTGATTTTGAGCAACCTGCAAATTTCCTTTCAAGAGCTTTAAAATTTCTTGGCTCTCTTCCACCCAATCTTTAGCCTTTGGGGCTCTAATATCACCAAATATGATTTCAGCAAATGTAAGTGCATCATAACCATATAATGTTTTGGAAGGAGACATCCCTTTTGACATATGATAAGTGGTGTTGTAGCAAAACTCACCCAAGTGTAGCCATTTTTCCCATGCTTTTTGCTGCTCTCCCACATAGTTTCTTAGGTACCCTTCCAACTATTGATTCACCCTCTTTGTTTGTCCATCAGTTTGTGGATGATAGTTGGTACTTGGAGTCAATTGAGCGCCCACCAATCTAAAAATTTCTTGCAAAAAAGCACCCATGAATCTACTATCTCTTTCACTGACAATGCTCTTGGGGAGCCCATGCAATTTGAAGATTACTGTGAAACAAATATCAGCCACTTGTGCAACACTAAAATATGATGTAACAACAAAGAAATGAGAAATTTTTTTCAACCTATCCACTACCAAATATGTGCAATCCTTACCCAAAGATTTAGGAAAACTGGTGTGTGAAGATGCTCATAGTAGATCCAAAAGAGATGATGTAAACCTCACAATGAAAGAATTTAGGAATAACAGAAGAAGAATAGAGCAGAAGAACATAGATACAAAGGAGCTTAGATAGAGGCAGAATAATTACACATGTTGCATTAATCTGAATAGTAAAAAGGTAAATATACAATGCTCAGGATTCGAATACCCGAGGTGTTATTCGAATTAGCCTGCATGGATAGATCCATAATCAGTGGAGTGTCATCAAGTCATAACTAGGATTCCAACTCAACATCAGTGAAGTCATCAATGCACAAGTGATAGTCAACTAGAAGTCAAACTGAGTCTAACTGAATGTGGTAGGTGTAACTGGCACATGGAAGCACTAATGTAGTGAAGGAGGCTCAATGGAGGGTTCTCATGGAGCTAACTAGAGTCAGAACAACCTATCTAGTCACACTGGAGGTCCATCAGAGTGATAAGGTCAGTAAAGAGTGAGTCAAGCCTAAAATAAGGGAGATAACTCTTGTTAACTGAACATAACTGGATTGGTAGGTGAAGAAGTGCGCATCTCTCATGCAGTAGGTGAAAGGAGGGCGCACTAGGCACTAGGAGGGATAAAAATGATCAGGAAGAAGCTCTGGGGGCTAGCTAACTGAGGGCTAGGTGCTGGGACTGATGACTGGAAATGTATGCAAACCCTAAAAGTACATGCAAACCCTAAAAGACTGAAAATGAAAAATGACTCAAAAGCTAGTAGGACTAGGATGGAGTATAGGAATATCCTAACACCCCCCCTTAATCCATCTTGGGCCCTGGTAACTAGGACCAAAGGTCACCCATACAATCAAATAAGATAGAAAAAATAAAGAACTGTCCATAAACTGAGGAAATGGGGAAAACCTCATGGGAAAAATACCCCCCCTCAAAAGAACAGTAAATAACTCAAAAAACCATCATACTAAGCAGAAAAGAAGGAAGCTTTCATCAGTGAAAACTTCTACAAAAAACATGACAAGTTGATCCCTTGTAGGATTCCAAAATAGGTGCTAGATGTGGATCTAGTCTTCTGATGTGCCTTCCACTGTGTAGAGTATGTATTGGACGAATCAAGTCTCTTAGGAATTCTTTCTACAACTGGAGTGAATGGAAGATGAGGAGTCTTCCCAAGTGATGGAAGAGAGAACCCCATCATCATGTTGCATCTCTCATGGAGAGGTAGATGGCATAATGCAAGGTTTACATGATGCTGAAGTTTGGTAGTTCTGTGAACAGATGAATCCTCAACTGTGTTCTCAGTAGTAGCAAGGACTGTGTGAGCCCATATTGATCTTGAATCTGGACTGAGAATATGTGTTGGTTCTGGATCTGAATCTTCTTGAACTATGATCTCAACATCAAAATATTGATCTTCTTCTTCATTAGAAGAGGATTCACTGTGATCTTGATCAGAATCTGAAGGAATAGTCAGAGAGAAAGGCATGAAGTGTGAGAACTCATATGCCTTAGAGGCATGATTAGCAACCCCATTCGCTATAATCTTTACAGTGGAGATCTCTGTAATCTCTACTGTGTTTGGACCAAAAGTTACTTGCTTTGGTGATCCTGTATGAGTCATCTGATATACTGATAACAAATTAGCTGTTAGAGAAGGAATAAATAAAACATTTTTGAACTTACCATGCTCCATATGTACTGTACCCAATCCTTTGGAAGAAATCTGAGAGTTGTTTCCCATGTGAATAATAGGTCCATCTTTGAGATCTAAAGAGGAAAAGGATTCTTCAAAGGCAACCATGTGGTTGGAGGATCCAGAATCTATGAGGAGGGCTTTTGACTTTGAAAAACCAGCCATCAATGCATGGCAATCATCAGATCCACTTCTAGAATCAGACAACTTTGCTTCTTTTGGAACAACAATTTTGTTTTGTTCAAGAAGCTTGGTAAGTAGGTCTATTTTCTTGTGCATGCAGGAATTCTCAGGATGGTTTCCTCTCTTGCAGTAGGAGCAATTAGGTCTCTTGTGTTTGTCACTTTTGGATTTATATGGATTCTTGTCCTTGTCTTTTTTCCTCCCCTTTGCATTCGCTCCACTTGCCTCTCCAGCTAGAAGAGCTAGATATTTGGAGGCCTTGATGGCACCCATTTGAATCAGTTTGTTCTCTTCTTGAATGAGAGCTTCAGCAAAGTCTTTTAAGGTGGGAAACTTCCATCCAGGGATTGACATTCGAACATAATGGAAAGTAGATACAAAGATAGAAAATTGAGATCCAAGTTTGCTCAATACGGAGAGTACCAATTGCTCATCACTTTTAGTGATGCCACAATGCTTGTATTGTAAAACCAAATTCTGAAATTTGGAGAAGAATTCTTGAATGCTTTCGAAATTGTTAGGTTGTAGGGAAACCAATTCATTTTCAAGAATGTAGCCTCTTAGCCCATCTTGTTTTCCAAAAAGACTCTCCAATTTTGTCCATAACTCATTTGGAGACTTCATTCCTTCAACATCAAACAATAGATCTTCAGACATATGAAGGCATATGCATCCAAAGGCTTCATCCATTTTATTTAGATGCTTGGTTCTCTCTACAACTGTATGTGGTATGGCATCTTTTTCATCAACTATTCTAGAAAACCCTCTCGACTTCAAGTGTATTTTCATCTTACCCTTCCATTCAAAGTAATTGAAGGGACTGAGAATTAAAGGAGAAGAAGGAGCATTCGAATTGCTCATCTTGACTGCTCGAACGAGTGCAAAAAGAAACTGTTGATATTGTTGTTGCAACTGCTGGAACTTCGAAATACCTACAAAAAAATCTCAAGAATGGAGGTAGAATATATTCTCAAATGGCTTTGATACCATGTGAAGATGCTCACAATAGATCCAAAAGAGATGATGTAAACCTCACAATGAAAGAATTTAGGAATGACAGAAGAAGAATAGAGCAAAAGAACACATATCCAAAGGAACTCAGATAGAGGCAGAATAATTACACATGTTACATTAATATGAATAGTAAAAAGGTAAATATACAATGCTCAGGATTTGAATACCCTAGGTGTGATTCGAATTAGCCTGCATGGACAGATCCATAATCAGTGGAGTGTCATCAAGTCATAACTAGGATTCCAACTCATCATCAATGAAGTCATCAATGCACAAGTGATAGTCAAGCAAAAGTCAAACTGAGTCTAACTGAATGTGGTAGGTGTAACTGGCACTAATGTAGTGAAGGAGGCTCAGTGGAGGGCGCTCATGGAGATAACTGGAATCAGAACAGCCTATCTAGTCACACTGGAGGTCCATCGAAGTGATGAGGTCAATAAAGAGTGAGTCAAGCCTAAAATCAAGGAGAGAACTCTTGTTAATTGAACATAACTGGACTGGCAGGTGAAGAAGTGCGCCTCTCTCATGCAATAGGTGAAAGGAGGGTGCACTAGGCACTAGGAGGGCTGAAACTGATCAGGAAGAATCTCCGGGGGCTAGCTAACTAAGGGCTAGGTGCTGGGATTGATGACTACAAATGCATGCAAACCCTAGAATGCATGCAAACCCTAAAATACTGAAAATGAAAAATGACTGAAAATCTAGTAGGACTAGGATGGAGTATAGGAATATCCTAACATGGTGATGAAATCCATGGCGATATTATCCCATTTTTGCTCCGGAATGGGAAAGGGTTGTAATAGGCCAACTGGACATGTAAGTTTTGATTTGTTTTGTTGACATAGTTTACATTCAGTCACATATTTCTGAACATCTTCCTTCATCCCCTTCCAAAAAAACCTTTGCCTCAATTGTTTATAAGTTTTGAAGATCCTCGAATGGCCCGCTAGTGGGGAATCATGTGCTTCTTGAAAAATTCGGTATTTGAGCTTTGAGTTCTGAACTAAATAAATTCCTCCTTTATAATATATCATCCCATTCAAAATCTTGTAGTTATCATCCCCTTTAATTCCATCCAACACATCACAAACAAATTTGTCTTTAGCATATTCAATTAGTATCATATTTTTCCAATACTTGGCAACGTCCATGAGAGAAAAAGAAGGTCTTCTTGACAAAACATCTGCTACTATATTATTCTTTCCTTTGACATATTCAATATCAAAATCATAAGCTTGAATCTTTCTTACCCACTTTTGTTGCCTTTCATTTAGATCTTTTTGGGTGAGAAAGTGTCTTAGACTATTGTGGTCAATTTTCAACTCAAACTTGCTGCCCACTAAGTATTGTCTGAATTTGGCCAATGCATACATAATGGCCAACATTTCTTTATCATAGATGGAGTAAATTTTTTCATCAGGATGCAACTTTCTGCTCTCAAAGTCTATGGGGTGTTGGCCTTGCTTTAGGATAGCCCCTATTCCTCCACCTGAAGCATCACATTCCACAACAAAAGGTTTAGTAAAATCAGGAAGTGCAAGTATGGGACAACTACTCATTACCTCTTTCATTTTTTGTAAGGCCTTTTCAGCCTCTTCATACCACTTGAAAGCATCTTTCTTAGTCAAATCAGTGAGTGGAGAAGTCAACTTGGAGAATCCTTTCACAAATTTTCTGTAATAGGTGCATATGCCAATGAAGCCTCTCAATTCGGTAATATTTTTTGGTGATGGCCATTCTAAGATAGCCCTAATTTTTTCCATGCGTTCCTTCACTCCTTCTTTCCCAATAATGTTCCCAAGATATAGTAGTTCTTTCATCCCAAACTCACATTTTGACAACTTAGAAAATAAGGACTCTTCTTGCAAAATTTTCAACACAATCTCTAATTGTTGTAAGTGCTCTTCCCATGTTTTACTGTAAATGAGAATGTCGTCAAAGAAAACCAAAACAATCCTTCTTAGTTTCTTGCAAAATATCCTATTCATGCATGCTTGAAATGTGGCTGGAGCATTAGTTAACCCAAAAGGCATGACAAGAAATTCAAAGTGGCCATAATGACATCGAAAAATGGTCTTTTGCACATCTTCATCTTTCATTCGAATTTGATGATACCCTAATATAAGGTCAATTTTGGAGAAGTATTTGGCCCGATGTAGCTCATCCATGAGCTCATCAATCCTAGGAATATGATACTTATTCTTGATAGTATTTTTGTTCAAGGCTCTAAAATCTATGCACATTCTCAATGTTCCATCTTTTTTCTTCACTAGCACTACTGAAGAAGCATAAGGGCTAGAGCTTGGCCTAATGAGTCCCAACTCTAGGAGTTCTTGGATGGATTTTTCAATATCATCTATGAACCTTTTAGGATGTCTATAAGGTGGTATCTGAATGGGTGAAGTTCCCTCCTCCAAAACAATACTGTGCTCAGCCCCGCTATCCGGTGGTCTACCATGTGGAAGGTCTCTAAATGTTTTTTCATATTTTTGCAAGAGTCTATCTATATACTTTGGGTGTTCAACAATATTTATATTTGGCTTGGGAGATGTAATATGAAATTCAATAGCCCATTCTATGTCCCCATGCCTCAATATAGATCTCATACTATTGCAAGTCACTACTTTATTTGGATAAGTTTGCTGCCCTCTCACAACTCTTAGTACTCCTTTTGAATCTTGGAATTTCATTTCAGGAATTTGATAATTTACTATATTCTCTCCTATTGAATACAACCATTGCACTCCCAAACCACATTAGTATCAGAAACATCAACCACATAAAAACTATCAACAAAAGTATAGTTACCTACGGTGACTTGTAGCTTTGGAACCCATGTTTTGCATTGCATTGTGTTGTGACCGAGAATGACAACTGTGAAGCCATCAAATGGTTCAATAGGTATCTTTATTTTCTCCACCATATATGCATCAATGAAGTTATGGGTGGCTCCTCCATATACCAAAACTGAATTTCTTTTCCCTAGTACCACACCCTTGCACCGGATAGTATGATAGCAAGGTACTGCTGAAAGTATTTCCATTCTTGCTTTGTCTGGTGAAGGTTGATTTTCTTCTTGTTTTTCATTTTCTACTTTTGTCTCATATGCCTCCTCTTGATATGAAATATGTCCATATTCATCCATGCCCCCATCATACCCCTCATTATCAGAAAATACTTCTATGTGTTGAGCCTTTCCTTTAGTACATTTGTGCCTCGGTGTCCATGGTTGAAAGCATGTGAAGCACAATTTTTTTTTTTCGAAGTTCATCCCTGTTTAGTCCTTCCTTTTTTTTCCTTTCAAATGAATATTTTTTCCAAGGTTTCTTATCATACGCATCCCTTTGCCAAGGTTTCTTTTCAAATTTGAAGTTAGGCTTGGGAGGAAATCTCATTCTAGGAAGCACATTTTGGAGATCCCTAGTCAAGCTCATTGCATATTTTAATGTAGTTGGCTTGTGGGATTTGACCAAACCTTTTAAGGGTTCAGCCAAACCTTTAGTGAACAGCAATACCAACCTTCCCATAGATACATCAGCCACCTTGACTGATAATTTTTGAAAGTCCAACATATATTCAGTAGGGGTCCCGGTTTGCTTCAATTGAGCTAGTTCTTTCAAAGGCAATTTTGGATATTTGTGCTCAAATCTCTCTAGTACCCTGTCAACAAATTCTCCATATGTTTTAACTTGATCATGACCAAAGGTTCTTAGGCCATGGAACCACCATTCATTAGCATCTCCTTCCAAGTTCAAAATAGCCATTTTTAATGCATCTTCTTCCAACATAGGATTCAATTGAAAATACACATCTAATTTTTGCACCCAAGTATTAGCAGAATTGTGAGAGGAACCATCAAAAGTAGGAACTAACATTTTACTAATAGCACCATTTAATTCTTTGTTTTGGAATGGACTCCTATTTTCATCCCTCATTTTCATTTTATATATAGCATCAATGTATTGAATAAATGGTAGACCTCTTTTACATTCTTCACTCAACTGATTCCATTCATTTGCTAGTTTACTATTATCCACCTGAAAATCAGGCTCTTCTTTGGGTGTGATCAATTTAGGTGCAGTATGCCTTTGTGTGCTTTGAAATTCATCAGGTCTATTATGGGGTCCTGTACTTGAGAAAAAATACTCACCCATGTTCTTCCTTTCTCCCAAGTGTGAACCACTGTTATCTCCCGTCATCCCTTTTCTTGCAAGTTGGCTACCCAACAATTCAAATCCTTTCATCATTTGTCTACTTATATCTAGCATACCCATGGTAATTCCATCAAAACATGGTTTCAAGGATTCAACAAGTTCCTCCTTATGTTTTAATTTTTCCTCCTCCTCTCTACCCATGGTTTTAGAAAAAAACTCTTCTTCTTCTACTACCTCTTCTTCAAAAAAAACCTCTTCAACTACTAGTTCAAAGGGTGGTGGTTTATTATTTTGAATTCTTGTTAATACCATCAGGTTCCAAGAACATGCTCTGATACCACTTGTAATTTTCAATTTTTATAAAAATGCCCAATTTTTCACTTTTTTTCCAATTTCAACCATTGACTAGTTTTGATGCCTAGGTCCCAATTTTGCCCCAAATGATCCCAAATATTCTTTGAAGGTATGTGGATGATGTTAGGACTTTAATATGATGTTTAGGGATGATATATGGCCACCAAAAGACCTCTACAAACTATCTTAATATTCTAGACCAAGTATGCAATTTTACTAGTAAATTTGGGGTTCAAATCCCCTTGGGGTAAGTACTGAAAATAGATTACCAAATGCCACCCAACACAATCGAATTTCTAAACAGATCTAGGAGATGTATCAAGGATTTTATTAAGGTCCAAAATGCACCATTCATTAATTATTAACTCTTTTCCAAACCCCTCCCAAACAACAACAAAAACCACTAATTCGACCCTTGGGGAAATGGCACCAAATATTCTTCAAATGCAAATAAACTGAGTATAATGGATTCAAATGCTCAAGTACTGAATATGAACTTGTAATACACATCAATTGAATTCCATTCATCACAAATATATCATATAAACATTCCTTTATTCGAAATCATAATCATTATAATGGCATACATCAATGTAGTGGGGAAATGGACATTGTTTGCTCATTAATCTTCATTTTTACACACAACCACTTCGTATTTCGACCTAAAAATTTCTGACGATGAAGAACAGAGTATATAATGCTTATTACAATCAGAAATACATCATCAAAATCTCTCCCAAGAAGCACAAGAGATCACCAAAAACGCCCTCCCTTAAGGAGCATGCATATGCCTTCAAAGCTGGAAATGGTTGAGAGATGGTGCTGCACTAAACAAAACCATGAGTTTCTCTGTAGTTTATACCTGCAAATAAAACTCTATTAAAGCTCCATGAAATACCTAAGTTTCCTCTCCAAAGACCAACTTGGATGGGAATCTTTCACCCTCAAAATTGGCTAAGGCAAGAAACTAGTCATCCACTAGCTCTCTCTTCACAAATGCAATTTTTATCAAATCATCAAAATCCATTCTCATACTTGATTTCTACATTTTATAACCAACATTGGCCTTCTAAGGGTTGAATTCCTCCCATTAGCTTCTAGAGATTTCCACTTAGGAAATATTTCACATTTGCCACTTGTGAGCCTATTTTTGGGGATGACATGTCATAATGGTCAGATTTCAGAAGTCATATCTGAATTTTGTCATAGATGTCATAGATGCTCCATCATTGTTGTCATAAGGCTAGGGAATCTAGCCCAAGTGTCCACTAGCTTGCAATTTGACTCTTCCTCTTCCATGGAGGTTACCATTCCATCCCATTTTGACCTAAGATGCTCCATGCCATGTGTATGCTTTACTAACTCACCCAATAATGTTTTCCTTCCCATGGATTCAAAATGGCAAGAGAGATTTTCCATGTGGTAGTGAGAAACCAAGCTAGTGTGGGTCCCACATCCTCCAAATGTCCTCAAAACCATTTGCCACCTAGAATTTATCTTGAATTTATTTATTCAACCTATTTACTAAATACTTGAACCCCTCTAATGTCTAAATATCATTTATTAGCTTCCTTATTGCAATTTCACATGTGCCCATCCAACCTAGGAAACTAGTAGGATTGATGGGATTGTCTTACTATGCAATTATTTTAATGGGGACATTGCAATACCCATGATCAAATATTCGATCATGTAACTAAATACTATACCTATATAACGATTAGCGAAGGATAAAACAAGTATTTCCATTACATTTTGACCGATACCAACTCGGATCTGTATATTAGATATATGAACAACAGATCCAACTTATATTCGCTACGTTTTACAGATTCTAAACTGGAAGGTGATGGTAAAAATAAACAACTAGAATTTGAAAACCAAAAAAGATACAACTCATAATCACAACGGTATACAGAGTACTATCTGACCAGTGATAAAATAATATATAACTATAGTTTTCAAGCTAATTAAATCCAGCTCACAATCACACGTTTTTCAGAGTAAAACGAAGATCTGGGGATTAGGCTTGGTGAAGCCGTCCCATTCCCTTAGTATCCCCAAAAAACATAACACAAGGCAAAGCATTTATATAGATCTAGCACTTCATAGAGAAGTTAAAGACCTGGGATCGGGCTTGGTTAAGTCATCCCTTCCCCTTCGTCCACATTAAGGCGATCAAAACAATTATACAAACACAAACCTATCACACGCTATACATGAATTGCTTTCCCAAGGTGATTCTGTTAGATAAAATAACAGATTATTATTATGCAGAGATCATGGTTCATAAACGTGATAGGATTCCACTTCGAGTTTTTGGGTCAATCCTAGATTTATACAAAGTACCAAAATTAGAAACAAAAGGTAGCACCACTGGTGCATGCGATGGATCCCTCAGAGATCACCTAATTCAAAAACAAGAAAAATAGTTGGGAAAAGCATGGGATCGAATCATTAAAGGAGACGCCCAAATTCTCTCATTCATTTATGAAAGAAAACTAAAAACAGAGATCACTGGCATAAACAAGGCCCATAGATTGTATCTCTCTGTCAAGCAGTCAAATTATACAACAAGTAATGATGCACAGAGATCTTCAAGAAAGACTTTGTCAATCTAGGAAGAATTGTTGGCATAAACAAGGCGCAAAGATCTTCAAGCGAGACTTTGTCAATCTAGGAAGAATCGCTGGCATAAACAAGACGCAGAGATTAATATTTCTCTAACGAGCACTTACGATCTATACAACAAGTAAATTATGGGTTTGAGCTCCTAATTGTCCCACTGACTGAGTTTTAATACATAAATATATCAAAGAAGTTAACAATGTAGAAAACCACAAAAAAAGATCGCATACATAATACATAGGTTACTAAATACTGAGACTAAAAATATATCGTTGTCATGGGATCGAGCTCGCTCTACAAGGCTGAGCTGTCCCATCCCCTATTTTGCATCCATATAAATAAAGGAGTGATTGCCAAATCTCTAGAGCCAAAGCCCTTTGATCCACCTATGAAACCCCAACTACCCTCTTTAAAAGGCTGGGCATCCTTCAAGAAGATGATAGATGGTGACCGTCATGGTGAAAGGCTCCTTACCAAGGAGACAAACCTCCTATAAAGACTTAAGTAAAACCCTAAATTAACTCCAAAACATAAATCGACATTAGCAATCCATTCATTTAGGTAGGTAGTTACCTGGATGGTTTATGTGGATTTTGCCACACATTTCCTCATGATAGTATTCATAGATATTTTTATATGAATAAAGTCATATAGGTTTCCATTAAATATAAATCTATGTACTTTATGATAGGATATATATATTTAATAATTTTCCTTTACACATATATATCTATAGATAACATGTATATAACATCATCTTATACAAAGTGGATGCTTATTTATTTATATCATTTAACTATATATATATTATTCAATAATTTTGTATCTTTAAATCATAATCCTCTCCTTATAAAATAATCTTCCTCCAATCCTCCTAGTGAGGTGGATATGAGATAACCTTCAATTGGTTTTTAAAACAATCTTCTTTCCTGGCATCTTAATTTGCCACAACTAAGCAAGTAATCATGTTTAAGATAATTGCCTAGTTTTACTAAGGATCATCTAGTAAAACTCTAGTTTTTATCCTATTGGATAGGTCATTAGGAATTCCTTTAATGTTTGCCACAAGTAGATTCTTTGCTTAGGATTAACATACTTGAGAAAACTTATGAGCTTAGGAAAATCATAGCAATACTTTCAAGGTCCACTGGTGGGGCCTTGGCCTTGAGCTCCTCACCAGGGCCACATATACAGTTACAATTTACATTTATAAAAATAATAGGGGTGTAAATGAAGGATATGACATCCTTCCCCCCTTAAGAACAACACCATCCTTAGTGTTCATGCCTCTCCACAGTTTGGAAAAAATCATCCTTTTGTCTCTCTCTCCACGCTTCATCCTGATCAATCATAATGTACCAATATCCTTATCAAAACAAGTTCACTCTCAACATACATCTAGGTATCAACCTCAAGGTATTTATAACCTCTTACCGTGAGTAGCCACCTGCAACATTTTTTATCATCATAAAATATATGCATATCATATCCATGATAAATACTTTAGTTTTCCTCATATACCAGGATTTGTATTTTCAAATAATCATTTACCCAGTAAACACATTCATCATTCCATTCGATCTTAATAAAAGATATACTCAAACATACACTTACAGTGTGTTCTTTGGGAGTACCTCCGAAATTTATTTCAGTTTGTTGGTGTCTTCTGATTTTCTCAAACAATTTCTATTAGTATAATACACGTAGTATTCATAACATGCATGATTTACCCAACACGAAGACGTTACCCATCATTGGATTTCCATAGCTCTCAGGCGTATCTCCTACTGGTTCTATTCATGGTTTTCATCAAGAAACACATCAAGTGCTAACAGTACACTAAGTATTATAGCAAATCAAGTGATGGAATTATAAATGGAGAAAAGTCTTAGAATTGCTTCCAACATCAAGCAATCTAATATCCTTTTCTCAACACCACACAATGTCTTGTGCTTCCCTGGTGTTATAATGTTTGCCCAGGTCTTGTGCCATTGAATTCAAATTTCAATCATCAATTCGATCGCTTTCAAAGCGGATCTTGTTGTTTTATTTGACTTAAAGAACCAAAGTACCATTTTTTATTTTCCTTGTTATTGATTTTGCATCTTCTTCATAGTGATTGTCCTCTTTTTCAAGGCATACCATATTATCAGTCCATGATGCAATTTTTTAAAAATAAATCATTTTATTGAATGTTCTTTTGGTTCTCATACCACTGCACATCAACAATTATAAGGTGCATATACATATTGCTTGACTACCTTATCAGCATAACCTTTTTACACTGTAAAAGGTTTAACAATAATCAAATCAATTGATATGTAGTATATGACATTTACCTCGTCAACACCATACTCCATCCAAGGATTCTTAACATTCTCCAATCAAGTGGCTTGTTAGAAATCACTACTCTTTCTTTGAATGTAAGGTCATTTGCATTATGCCATCCCTAGTACATAACAAGAGGATAATCATTTTAGTCATCCTTTTAAAATGAATCACGATTGCATTTATCAACTTCTATTTTTCATACTTTTTTAATGTTGAACCATGTCTTATAACCCTCATACTATTTTCTTTTGTATGTACAAACACTGCATAAAGATTCTTGATCTTATATATGTAAAAAAACAACTTTACCAACGCAAACCATCTTCCTTACTCATAAATTTGTTTCAGATGATGGTTAACTTTATCTAAGCTTCTTATTACCTGTAATCAAAAGACATTAGCGATGATATCCAACATTACTCATAAGGATACATGACTTCCCAAGGTGTTAATCACCTTTAATCACTGATGAACATAATCATGGAAGGACATAAGTTTGGAAACTTTAACAAAAAAAAATCATCATATGTTTATAACCTATGTAAACCTGGTACACTATGATCATTGCTATCATATTGTAAAATCACTGGAATATCAACCACATAGAAATAACATTCTTCATATCACGACCCATGGACATTATGATCACTTAACCTCAATCTTTGTTTTCACCATTTCCAACACAATTTATATTTTAGTTATTCAACTTTTCTTTGTACATGCTAACATCATGTAAGTAATCAACAAATTGTCTACTGTTAAGATTTAATATGCTAAGACAGAAAATAGCAGCATTACATTCCATTTCACAATAATAGCATATACAAGATCACTGAAGAAACAACAAGCACAGCATAAACACAAGAGACAGAGATTTATCCTGGGAAACCCTCATGGGGTAGAAAACCCAGCAAAGCTTCCTCAATATAGATGACCAGCAATATACAAAGATGAAACCCTGAGACATGATCTCCTCCTCCACAATAGCAGACCTCTCCTCCACAAGTGCGCTATCCTCAAGTGAGTGAGTAAGTATAATGAGGAACACACCTCCTCTATTTATACACTACTCTGATATGTATTTTACACAAGTACATGTAGGCTTGTATTTAACCATTAGGTTAAATACCCCATTATAACTGACTGGGCCGACCCCCACATGGTGGGTCTAATAATCCTTTGACCCACATAACACATACAGGGCCGACCCCCACTAGGGAAGTCTAATAACCCAAGTTATCACATTCCGACGGAGGAATAAACATCTCCGGATATACAATAAGATCTTCAAGGAGGAATGAAACATCTCCAGAATAATAAAGTACAAATATAATATTCTTTGAAGTTACAATATCTCAACACTCCCCCTTAACGAGAAGGATATTATAACAGCATCTGCAAGAGCAAGGAGTCATCAACATCATACATGATACATCTATAAATCATTGGAAGCTTTCTCAACATCATCAGTAACTCAACCAGTTACTGGAACATCTTCAATACTGGAACATCAACATCTTCAGTACTGAGTCTTTATCTTCTGCAGCACCCACACAACTACAGCAACATCAATATCTGAATCCTCACGATCATCAGCCTCGTCATCACACGATCATCAGCATCGTCATCACACGATCATCAGCATCGTCATCGCATGATCATCAGCATCGTTATCATACGATTATCAGCATCGAAATCATCTCGATCATCTTGATCTACATCATCTGGATCATCTCTATCTACAGCATCTGGATCATCTCGATCTATAGCATCTGGATCATCTCGATCTACAGCATCAGGATCATCACGATCTACAACATCTGGATCATCACGATCTACAGCATCTGGATCATCTCGATCTACAGCATCTGGATCATCTCGATCTATAGCATCTGGATCATCTCAATCTACAGCATCAAGATCATCATGATCTACAACATCTGGATCATCTCGATCTACAGCATCTGGATCATCTGTATTAGTGTCCACACCAATACATCTATCATCAAAACATGTATTCTTACTAATACATCTATCATCAAAAGCATGTATTCTCACTAATACATCTATCATCAAAAGCATGTATTATCACTAATACATCTATCATCAAAACATGTATTCTTACTAATACATCTATCATCAAAAGCATGTATTCTCACTAATACATTTATCATCAAAAGCATGTATTCTCACTAATACATAGCAGCATATCCTGCAACACACACGATCATATTACAGGATGATCAATCCCGCTCTCTTTAGGACATAGGTCCATGGATGATACAATCCAGATCAAGTTCCAAGATGATCAATCCTTATCACTTTAAGACAAGTCTCATGTCTAGGGACGATGCAATCCCGATCCAGTTCCAGGATGATCAGTCCTTATCCATTTAAGACAAATCTCATGTCTAGGGACGATGCAATCCCAATCCAGTTCCAGGATGATCAGTCCTTATCCATTTAAGACAAATCTCATGTCTAGGGATAATGCAATCCCGATCCAATTCCAGGATGATCAATCCTTATCCATTTAAGACAAATCTCATGTCTAGGGACGATGCAATCCCGATCTAGTTCCAGAATTATCAATCCTTATCGATTTAAGAAAAATCTCATGTCTAGGGACGATGCAATCCCGATCCAGTTCCAGGATGATCAATCCTTATCCATTTAAGACAAATCTCATGTCTAGGGATGATGCAATCCCGATCCAGTTCCAGGATGATCAGTCCTTATCCATTGAAGACAAATTTCATGTCTAGGGATGATGCAATCCCGATCCAGTTCCAGGATGATCAGTCCTTATCCATTTAAGACAAATCTCATGTCTAGGGATGATGCAATCCCAATCCAGTTCCAGGATGATCAGTCCTTATCCATTTAAGACAAATCTCATGTCTAGGGACGATGCAATCCCGATCCAGTTCCAGTATGATCAGTCCTTATCCATTTAAGACAAATCTCATGTCTAGGGATGATGCAATCCCGATCCAGTTCCATGATGATCAGTCCTTATCCATTTAAGACAAATCTCATGTCTAGGGACGATGCAATCCCAATCCAGTTCCAGGATGATTAGTCCTTATCCATTTAAGACAAATCTCATGTCTAGGGACGATGCAATCCCATCACGTACATTTTGAACCGAGGTCCAGGGACGATGCAGTCCTATCTTCAATTCTCGGAGACCTCATTCTACGGATCAATTCTGGGACCTAAGTCCGGGGAAGATACAATCCCCTACCTGTTCATTCAGGACTTCATTTTCGGAGACATCATGTCTACGGCTCTCTTTTAGAACATGTGTTCAAGGATGATACAATCCCTCTTCTTTCTCGGAGACATCTGTCTACGGCTCTCTTGAGAATGATGCAATCCTATCATGTCCACCAAGGAATTCATTCTCGAAGACATACGTCTACGGCTCTCTTGAGGATGATGCAATCCTATCATGTCCACCAAGGACTTCATTCTCGAAGACATACGTCTACGGATCTCTTGAGGATGATGCAATCCTATCATGTCCACCAGGGACTTCATTCTCGAAGACATACGTCTACGACTCTCTTGAGGATGATGCAATCCTATCATGTCCACCAGGGACTTCATTGTCGAAGACATACGTCTACGGCTCTCTTGAGGATGATGCAATCCTATCATGTCCACCAGGGACTTCATTCTCGAAGACATACGTCTACGGCTCTCTTGAGGATGATGCAATCCTATTATGTCCACCAAGGACTTCATTCTCGAAGACATACGTCTACAGCTCTCTTGAGGATGATCCAATCCTATCATGTTCACCAGGCTCTCTGTCGGCATCACCAATATAGGTATCCATATCATCGACCTCACTATCGATGCGGGAAATCTTATTATAAGTGATCACATCGCTCCCCCTTTCGAGGAGGGTTCTTCTGAACTATTTTAAGTTTGTCTCGGAAAACTTTACTTGAGGTAGAGGTTTGGTTAGTACATTGGATCGGTAGAGGTTTGGTTAGTATATTGTCAACTTATTACAAATTCAAACTTTAATTCTTTTCTGCACCATATCTTGTATATAGAAATGTCATATCTCTATGTGCTTTGACTTATCATGGAACACTGGATTCTCTGCCATTTTGGTACAACTCTGTTTGTCACATAGGGTCATAGTTGGGTCCATCTCTAAGTCAATTCTGAAGCCATACCACTTCACAATTAGCAGAGCAAGTAGCCATATATTCTGCTTGTGCTAAGAGCCACACTAGATTGTTTCCTGCTCAACCACGAGATCATGGCTGATCCCAGACAATAACATCCTCTCGATGTGCTCTTTCTGTCTGATAAAGTTCCTGCCCAATCAACATCTGTGTATCCATCTGAAGTCATGATCTCCAAGATAACATAGATCAAATTCTATTGTATCCTTTAGGTACCACATCACATGATTTACAGCTTATCAGGTGAACACATCTAGTTTCCACTAGATACTAACTCAAGGTGTTCACAGCAAAGCATATATCTGACCTAGTATTGGTTAGACACATTAATGACTCAATATTTTGTCTGTACAGAGTTCTATCCACTAACTCTGATGAGTCATCTGCTAACAACTTCAAGAATGGCCATACCAACACATCAAGTCCTTTTAATATTTCTCAGCATACTTTCCTTGGTTGAGAAAGATTCCTTTTGAGCCTTGCCATACTTCCAGACCTAGGAAGTAATGCATCAATCTGAGATCTTTCATTTTCATTTCTTCAGCCATCTTCTTCTTCCTTTTCATGATCTGTTTCTTATTTCTTGTTAGAAAGAGATCATCATCATACAATAATGGTATGATAGGTTCATCACCTACAACCTTAAGGTAAACGTTAGTAACAACTTTACTTTTCGTAAAGTCCAATCTTATCAAGAAACTGTCAATTCTCCCTTTGTGACTGAACATCATTCACACTCTACATTGAATGATCTTCCGCATATCTATCTGTGCCATATCTCGTTAGATGGGTCTACTAATATGAGCCTCAATATCATTTGAACTCTGTGGTGAGTTACTTCTTGCATCCATGTCATCTATGTATAGAAACCATATTCAACCTTGTAGCGAAGGTTGAGATCCACATCGCCCATGGTGATCATTAAGCTCATCAAATGATTATCGATCCTGGGAACTCATACAGAACCTGATTCAGACTTCTTCTTTAATTACACCATTAATAGAATGGTCTTATCTAGCCACTTGGAGCAAACATCTCATCATGATTCTCTTCCTCTTTCTAAGAGAATCTTCTAGCCTCAAGCCTTCTATAGTGTGTTTGATTTGTAGGAAAGATCATGATGAATGATGAACACTGAACAAGCGATGGATGTTCAACAAAATCTATTATAATCTATTAGTGATACTTCATAATCATCAAATCATATTGACGTGATAATCTATTATGCATACAGATATCATTTACATAGTTATGCAACTATCTTGACCAATACTTTGGCACAACACTTTCCCATATCCTGTATGCATACAGTGGTTATCTAGATGCCTTCCATCTCCACCAGAACATACTATCGAGAGTGTGCACATCTCTCAGCATGTCAGCAAAGAGGTTTCATTCTAGACAAGCTACAATGGAATGTTTATCCAACTTACCAATCATATGCATATTAGTAGTATACTGTTCAATGCTCTATGAATGTTTACACTCAGCGTGATATATTTTAAATATGCATACAATCTATTACAAGCAATATCATTTACTATTTTAAATAACAACTCAAATACTTATCTTTTATGTTTGTGTGGTTGCCTCTCGCTTGGTCTTCTAAATGTCTTTTGAACTTCTATTCATTCTATACCACTGTGCATGCTCAAGTGTGCAGTAGTGTTATCCTCATGATCTCATACACAAACATACATTCATTAGTATATTATAAACATTATCAAAACATCTAAATAGTCTTGAATATGTATAGTCACGATCATAAATAATAAACATTAGTATTCAAGATTTCAGGGAAGACTTCTTTTACTCATGCATATCATCAATCAAGATAAAAGACATAATATGCATAATCCCTTGATTACTAACTTTATGAATAAGCATATCTAATCATGCCAAGTATACTTACATAAGGGATCCCAATACAAGGTAAGATTCTAACATAACATAGGAAAACATACCTGGATTAGTATACCTGCTTAGTTATGTACAACATACCTAAACAATCTCTTCAATGATTTAGAGATCCCGAGCTAGAACCTGCATGTCTCATAGGTTAAGCATAATATAACAAAGTCATACATACCTCGTAAGTCGAACAAAGATTATGGATGAGTCTTTGTCTTCATGATGTCATGGTCATGGAACTTGATTTGTCTTTTGTGATGTACCTGTATCTTGTTAGGAGACAACATCAACCTCACACAACACGATAATGCATTAGTACAATCATATAGCCCTAATCAATGAATGTCTTCGATCATTCACATGCATTCATACTGTTACTAGGGTGATAAGACAATTCTAACATTAATCAAGATTGTACTAATAAATAACATGAAGACAAAACACATTATGAACTTAATCAAGAATCAGATTTCAAGACATACTTGAACCTCCTTAAGTCATACCTGTCGAGACTTCTTGTAGTCTTCTTATGTAAGGCCTTAGCCTCAACTCCCCCTGAAACTTGATCTTGAGCTTGATTAGGATTTGCTAGAGAAACCCTAAAAATTCAATTTTGACTTTCATACTTTCGAATGAATGGAAGGATGTGTCTTGCTAAGCTGATCAAACTAGCATACTTCAATTTTGAAATCTCCAGAATTTGACCCCTCAAAATTGCCTTTGAAACTTCTAGATCTTCTAGACAGGATCCCGAACTAGGGTTTGATGAAGCCCACCCTTCTGCTCATTGAAAAGGTTTGATCCAAGGCTCTAAACTCTTATTTTTCTGAGGAGCTTCTAGCCGTGGTTACAAACTTAAAAAATTCCAACTTTTGTTGAAGCCCTAATTTTCCATCTTTCCGATCAAAATCCCGAGCTAGGGTTTAATCAAGCTCGGTCTTCTACCCAACCAAAAAATTCGATCTTGGTCTCTAATTTTCAATTTTTCTGAGTAGCATTCAGCCGTGGATTCTGATTACAAGAATTCTAACTTTCTCCGAAACCCTAAATTTCGGAAGCCATGAATAAAGGTGCTCCAAAAATAATTCAATTTTGACAGAAATATGTACCTGATTGTTTCTGCTATAACTCCAAAATTTTCACTCCATAGGGTCTGAAAATTTTTTCTGCAGTATCCTGACCTGTCATCTTTCCATCTTGATAGGTCTGACCTTAATTGGATTTTCTGAGAGAGAGTTATGCCAAATGTCGCAACGTGACCTGTTTTGGGATAATACAGGAGAGCGAACTTGTACGGCATGCCACGTGTCACTGTTTGAACTTCGGCCTCTAAAAACGTTTTCTGAGATAGCTCGCCCTGTTATATTTCCATCCTGATAGGTTTCACCTCAATTGGACTCTCTAAGAGAGATTTATTCCAAGTGTCGTAACATGACCTGTTTATGGGATAAAATAGGAGATCGAACTTGTATGTCGTGCCACGTGTCACTGGTTCCGCTTCGGCCTCTGAAAAAGTTTTTTGAGATAGTACAGTCTGTGTACTACCTGTCACATTTTACGAAATTTCATTTGTAGCTTCCTAGCCCAAGTTATGACCTTTTTTCCTAGGTCACCTGATTTTGACTGAGATCTGGAAGAGGCAGAAACCCTAACTTGTACTGATCATAAATTACAAAGTACAACGAATATGAGGGTTCCCTTTGGACACAAGGTACCTGGGGATGTTATCTTCGACTTGTAAACTTTTCAGACCCTGAACCTTCGCAGAAATGGATTTATAGAGAAAGTTCCACGATGACTGGTTTTTGCTATGTAAAACCCTAATCTTCAAATTGTCGTAAGTAAAGCAAGTGTCGTAAGTGCCATACCTTGCCTTCCTTCAGTTTATCTCTGATAACATGTTAAGATTTAATATGCTAAGACATAAAATAGCAGCATTACATTCCATTTCACAATAATAGCATATAGAGGATCACTGAAGAAACAACAAGCACAGCATAAACACAAGAGACAGAGATTTATCCTGGGAAACCCTCATGGGGTAGAAAACCCAGCAAAGCTTCCTCAATATAGATGACCAGCAATATACAAAGATGAAACCCTGAGACATGATCTCCTCCTCCATAATAGCAGACCTCTCCTCCACAAGTGCGCTATCCTCAAGTGAGTGAGTAAGTATAATGAAGAACACACCTCCTCTATTTATACACTACTCTGATATGTATTTTACACAAGTACATGTAGGCTCGTATTTAACCATTAGGTTAAATACCCCATTATAACTGACTGGGCCGACCCCCACATGGTGGGTCTAATAACCCTTTGACCCACATAACACATACAGGGCCGACCCCCACTAGGGAATTCTAATAACCCAAGTTACCACATTCCGACGGAGGAATAAACATCTCCGGATATACAATAAGATCTTCAAGGAGGAATGAAACATCTCCAGAATAATAAATTACAAATATAATATTCTTTGAAGTTACAATATCTCAACATCTACATATATACTTGCATACCTTTATAAAGATAACCACATACTTTTATAAGGGTGACCGCATATTCCTGTGACGCTCATATGCCAAGGCACAAGTTTGCTTGTATTAACACATCTTGGTACTACACTCCATATCAAATGAGATCAATATACCAAAATGAAATAGATTATCAAGGTATCCATTCATATTCATATAAAACTATGACTTTTATACCAACCGATTCATAATATCCTAACATCCTTAGGAAAGATCACTAAAATAAGAAATACATAAAGTGAAATCGTACATTTTCATCTTATGCATCCTATTAACTAGTTTAAGTAATTCATAACTATTATCCTTTTGTTGATCTTACGAGCAAGGATATGAGTGTGCTCCAATGTCACACATTTATAATCACTTGTCTTATCAAGGACTCTCTTCCCTCTTATGTCTTACGAGTCTAGTGCTAAACTCAACTTTGTTACTTTACAAAAAGGTAACTATTTCCTTTACTTCCTTTGTTATCTAATCAACTAAACATGTTAGATTCCTAATGTTTATAAATGAGCAACTTCCAATAATTATATCCTGCAAAATATTGTCCACTCATTATAGATATTCTACTCATCCTATTTAAACTTCATATTTCTTCCGGAATTGAATACTATTTATAATCTAGTATATTGTTTATCAACTTTCTCGAATCACAACAATGTCAAGGTTGATTAGTGGTGTCACTTATACTTTCATCAAAAAATTATATATTTGTAATTGAATTTGATTCCATTAAACCAACATAACTACTCATCTATTAGCTGATTATATAACTATTCATCTCTTAACCGAGTATGACCATTCATCTTTTTGTAGGGTCGACAAAACACAATAATATTGCACTGTTCTTATGATCTATCTTATCCTATGATAGATCTATAGAATAATATCAATTCAACATGGCTATCATAGTCTTCTATATGAAGGGTTGAGTTGGAAGAGGAAAGGTTTGGGCATCTTTTTCATTATTTATACGCCTCACCAGCAATTTCTCTTCATATTTGATGTCTTGATGATGAATCCAGCTTGGGATTCGAAACATCGACGACAACAAAAATGTTGACCATGGATTATCCGAAAAACCATCCTAACAATCCTAGTATACTATCGTTTTAAGGAAATACAAATACTTCTTGCAGAATATGCTTTGAACCTGAATTCCCTTGTCAACTTAGAACCTAATGCTTCCAAAATAAATGAAATGGAATTACTTACTCACCGATAACTTGTCGGCTACCTCTTTTAGAACCTTGAGAATGAATTGTTATGTTGCACCTTGCGGTAGAGTCCTTCATTAGTTCGACCAACTCATATTCTTTTCCTCATGTTGATCCCAAATAGGCCCAAGTGTTGTAATTTTAGCTCTGATACCATATGTCACACACCCCGTTTCTCATGTTAGTATTTTCGTAAAAAGAGTTCAAAATTTTAAGGCTCTCCACAACTAGAATATATTTATGTTAAGCCATGCTTATATCAACACCAATATGATTAGTTATTAACAATATTAAGTGTGCATAATCCTTTACTTTAATAATCCTAACTTACTTATGCAAGGTTCAAATCAATAAATTCATCATTTAAACAACTCTTTTTACTTCACCTAGGATGCTTTTAAGGAAATGGAAACATTACACTATATTCCAAGTAGTTCACCTCCAGCATACTGAAATTGTAGAAGTCGAAATGTTTCACCTAACCAAACCATACTAACTCATATTCAAATATGACTATCTCTACATGAAATCACTTATCATTTTCATCACAATTATTAAACCATAAATGTGCCTAAAACAAAATATCCCTATATGACTATTTCATAACAACATGCATAACCATGAATACATCACTTGTCAAACATACATTCATACATGAACAAGCCATCATACACATCACATAAAGTACGTGGTTCACCCAACCTATGGGCTACATCCACAAAGAAAGCTGCATAATATATTATTCATCGAAAAGAGGTTTACATTTGCAACACACTGGTTTCAAGCACTCACATTATATAGCAAGTAATGAGGCACAAAGATCTTCAAGAAAGACTCTGTCAATCTAGGAAGAATCGCTGGCATAAACAAGGCACCGGGATCTTCAGGCGAGACTCTCTCAATCTAAGAAGAATCGCTGGCATAAACAAAGCGTAGAGATTAATATTTCTCTAACGAGCACTTACAATATAAAACATGTAAATTAATGGATTGAGCTCCTGATTGTCCCTTTGAATGAGGTCTAATACATAAATATACTAGAGAAGTTAACAATGTAGAAAACCACAAAACAACGATCGCATACATAATACAGAGGTTACTAAATACTGAGACTAAAAATATATCGTTGCCATGGGATCAAGCTCACTCTACAGAGTTGATCCATCCCATCCCCTATTTTGGATCCATATAAATAAAGCAGCGATTTCCAAATCTTCCAGAGCCAAAGCCCTTCGACCCCCCTGTGAAACCCCAACTACCCTCTTTAAAAGGTTGGGCATCCTTCAAGAAGATGACAGATGGCGGCCGTCATGGTGAAAGGTGCGTTACTTAGGAGACAAACCTCATATAAAGAATAAAGTAAAACCCTAAATTAACTCCAAAACATAAATTGGCATTAGCGATCCATTCATTTAGGTAGGTAGTTCCGTGGATGGCTGCAAGGGTTTGGTGCCGAAGGTTGGGATCTTCGGTATGGCTGGCTATCTTTGATTGCATAAGCTAGATTGTTGAGATCAGAGAAACTTGGAGTCATAGATAATCTTTCGGTTGTCTACAGTACCAACCAAGGTTAAAAATAAGTGGGAATGTGATTTTTTTCTCCAACCTTCAATCTTGTCTTATTTGTAGTTTTTTTGTCATCTTTCCTGTGGTTTGCCTCCAAGGGTATTGGTCTATTGCCACTTGATTATCGACTTCTCTCTTGTTTTGGGTTTCCTTGGTTACTTTTTGTGTGGCCTTGTCTGACGGGTTTCTATTTTTGGGGGTGATTAGCTATTAGGAGGGATTTTTGGACATATTTAGCAGTCCTCTTTTTCGGTGCCTTTGCCTTGTCAGGGAAGGTGGCGGCTTTTGGGTGCATTTGTCAGCATACTTCTTGTTTGATTGTGACGGCTGGGGTTTGGGTTAAGCTATGGAAAACCCAGTTTTATCCCCCTCTTTTGTTTTTCCATCTTCGGATGTGAAGGAAGAACGACCCAAGCACCGAAACAGTAACCTTCAGGGCTCTAGGGCTCACATTCGTCGGCAGACTAAGGCCATTAGGGCTAGGGAGGGTCGGCTACATTTCTCTGCTGATTATGACCATAACCTGGAAAGAATGCAGGTTCTAGCTTCTTGTGGTTTAGTGGTTCGTGTGGAGTTTGCGGGTAGTTGTAGGGAAGATATTGTTTCGTGGGTAAATGAGCATTGGACTCCCATTTGTGGCCTGCCTCCATGGGTAAATTTGCTGGTTAATCGCTAGATCTTGTTTACGTTTCCGGATGGTTTTGATGTGGAGAACATCTTGAACTGGATCTAGCTTTTCAAGGAAGGCTCCATTTGTTTGAAGCGGTGGTACATTGGGTTTGACCCAATTAACGACCCCCAACGTCTGCATCATTTGTGGGTTATTTTGCCAGGATTTCCCATTGAACTATGGTCTGAGAATAATATCATTGGGGTTGCGAATTGTATTGGTAAGTTTATCAGAATTGACAAACAAACCCTTTGTGGGTATGATCGACATGCAGCTAGGGTGATGGTTGAAGTTGATTTACAGTAGGGCCTTCCAGAGGATATTGATATAAGTTGGGGTTCCAGGACTATCATTCAGCGGCTGGATTATTTTAAAATCCCGTTCCGGTGCTTTGTCTGCAGAGAAACCAGGCATATTGTTGCAAAATGCCCCTTAAATGTGAAGATGGTATACTATGCGCCGTCTGCTGCTTCGGAATATATTCAGTCGTCCTCTTCGAATGGTCTTTCGATGGTCAAGTCATTTTCGAGTAAGTACATTGAAGAAACCCCATATAAAGGAATATCTCAGAAAGAATTAAATTTCTATGAAAATGTTGAAAATTCTTTAAATCTGCGTATTTCTAAAGGGGATATAGCTATAAACCCTTCGGCTGTGGGAGGGCCATTTGTAATTGAGGGGAATCAGGGTTCTATCAAAATTGATCAGGGGAGGGTTGATAATCTTGTTAGGCCTAGTTCTTTAGATCCTGCACAATTCCCTTCCTATAATGTTGCTAGGACTCTTAACTTTGAAGAAAAGGATATTTTGATTGAGAGTGGTTATAAGCCTGATATTGGTTCTTCCATTTTATCCCCATTGGAGGTTTATTCAAAGAAACCAGACCTGAGCTCCGAGGTTCTCCCTGCTGAAAGCCTTAAGTTTAAAAATGTGACAATTAGGAAGTCAAAGAAGTCTCGATTGATGAGTGATGATGGCCATATTGGCGATGTTTTTGTTCCTCTATCCATGAGAATTGATGTTGTGTCTGTTGATGGTGATTCTGCAAACCTTGGGGCACTTAGAGCCGTGATGCCCTCGAGTCAGGGTTCTTAATGTTGATTGCTTCATTAAATATCCGAGGGTTAGGCAAGGTTTCCCGGGGTAGGGCCTTGTCGAAACTGTTAAATGCTACTATCCCGGACGTCCTTCTTATACAAGAATCTATGTGCTCTGATAGTGAGGCTATCCTAAAGTTGGTCAATGTTTTCCCTAGGTGGGAGTTTTCTGCTCTTAGTGCTTGTGGGAAGTCTGGTGGGTTGATTGTTGGCTGGAACCCTAGTTGCTGTTGTTTTAGTACCTATAAGTCTAAATGGGGGATTTTATTGCAGGGTAGGGGGATCTTTCATAATTCTCATTTGTCTATCCTTAACTGCTATGGGCCATATTCAAACAGGGTTGAGTTCTGGGATGAACTCAAGGAGTCTGGGCTTTTCACCTTACCTAATCTTATTCTTGTAGGAGACCTCAATTTTACATTGAATTGGTCTGAAATCTGGGGTTTAAAGGCGTGGTATGATGACTTAGCTGAATATTTTTATGATCTTTTGATTAAATGTGACTTGGTGGATGTGGCTCCTGCATCTATTATGCCTACTTGGTCTAATGGCAGGCAGGGGAATGAGGGAATTCTTAAAAGACTTGATTGTTTTTTGGTTTCTCGGCCACTGTTGCAACAATTTCATAGATATCGCTCGTGGGTTGGGGAGCATATCTTTTCGGATCATTGGCCCATATTTCTGTAGTTCGATGACTTTCTGTTCCAAAAAAATATCCTTTCAAGTTTAATAGTTTTTGGCTTCAGGATGAGGACTTTTGTGAGACCATAAGACGGTCTTTGAAGATGCCATTACAGGATTGGGACAGTAATCCTATGGACAAATTTATATTAAAGCTGAGGAGATTGAAGGCTGTGGTTAAAATGTGGATTAAAAATAGAAAGAAGCTGGATCTTAGTGAATATGTGGATCTGCAAAATCAAATCAGGTTGATTTATCAAAAGAAGCTTGATTCCATAGAAGACGAGTCGGATCACGACATCTTACAGGCTCTGGAAGCAAAAAAGGAGCTTTTACTAAGTCAAGAGGAAGCTTAGTGGAGATTAAAGAGTCATGCATTATGGATTGAACTTGGGGACAGGAATACCAAGAATTTTCACGCCTATGCTTCGTATAGAAGAAATAAGAAAGCTACCTGGGAGCTTAAAAAGGATGATGGGGTCTCTATTGCAGGTCAGAATCAGCTGCAAGCTGTGGCTGCTAATTTTTTTGGCAATATATTTAAAGATCCGAGTGGTAGTGATTTACTAAAACAGATTGAGATTGCATGTCTATATCCTGTATTTTTCAATGCTCAGGAAGCTTTGTCATTAGATCAAGAAGTTACTCTTAAAGAAATTGAAGATACATTGAAGTTATTGCAAAGGATAAGAGTCCAGGGCCAGATGGCTGGACTGTGGAGTTATTCCTTCACTTTTTTGACCTAATGGGTGAGGAAATTTTAGCTATGGTGGAATTTTCCAGGATCAATGGTTACATTTCGGGAGCATTGAACTCTACCTTTCTTACTTTGATTCCAAAATGTAACAAGCCCACATCATTTGGTGAATATAGGCCGATTACATTATGCAATTTAATTTACAAGCTTATATAAAAAAATTATTGACGTGAGGATTAAACCAGGGCTATCAAAGTATGTATCTTCAAATCAGTTCGGCTTTCTTCATGATAGACAGATACTGGATGTTGTTGGTATCTCCCAGGAAGTTATCCATTCGGTCAAGGTTCGGAACAAAAAGGCTTTTCTCCTTAAAATGGATCTTGAAAAAGCCTATGATAGGGTGGACTGGTGCTATCTTAGAATTCCCCTTATACAAATTGGTTTATCTCCTATGATGCTGAGATGGATTATGTCTTGTGTGACTTCCACTAACATAGTTGTACTTGTCAATGGGATTCCTTCATATTTCTTTAAGTGCTCTCGGGGGATTAGACAAGGATGTCCTCTATCTCCTATTTTATTTGTGTTGGTTATTGATGGATTAAGTAGAATTCTCCTTAAGGATAAGATTGATGGGCATATCAAAGGGATCAAACTATCCAAGGAGATCTCAATCTCTCATCTGCTATTTGTTGATGATGTTCTACTTGCTGGTATAAATTCCATTGGTGAAAGGAGTTGTTTCAGGAATTCTATATCTTTGTTCTGTTGTGCATCAGGTATGAAGGTTACTGATAGGAAGTCCATCTTATTCCATCACAATTTGGATGATTTGGAAATTGAGGAACTGTAGAGTGCTCTTCCATATAAAACTCAGAAATTAGAAGACGGATTTACTTATTTGGGCTACTTTCTGAAGCCGAATAGCTATAGAATCAAGGACTGGTCATGGCTTGTCAAAAAGATGGAGCTTCAAATCCAATGCTAGACTAATAGACTCCTGTCAATTGGTGGTCGACTTATTCTGGTTAAGGCTGTTTTGACTAGTATTCCTATTTATTAGCTATCCTTATTTAAAGTGCCTAAATCGATTCTCAAGTAATTGAATAGGCTTTGCTCTAATTTTCTGTGGTATGGTGGGATGGATCACAGAGGTATAATTATGGCCAAATGGGACTATGTTACTTCTCCGGAGAAAAGTGGTGGCTGGGGGATTAAACATTTGGATATTTTCGGGAAGGCTCTTAGGTTGAAGAGCCTTTGGAGAGGTTTGTGGGGAAACTCTCTGTGGTCCGAGGTATTGAAAGTGAAATATATTAAGTCCAATGTGGTGGAATGGATTAAAAAGCCAATTAAGAATACATGGAATTCTTCAATTATTTGGAAGGGATTTATGCAGGTATTTCACTGGATCAGTAGTGAACTGTCATGGCAGATAGGTAATGGTCAGAGTGTTCAAGTTGGTGTTGATCGCATTCTGGGACTTGATGAGGATTACAGGTTGTCAGAGGAAATTCTTGAATTTCTTAGGATTATAAATTTTACTACCTTGGATCGTATGAGAAATTATGTCTCCTATCAAAATGATTCTTACTGGATTAGAGGTGTTGATTTAGGGTTATTGGGTTGTTATGAAAGAGAATGGGATTTTTTCTTTTCTTGGTTTCTCCAGCAGGTGTAGACTCACACCTCATAGAGATGTTTTAAAATGGGAGGGGAACCCTATTTCCGGTGAGGTGACTACCAAATATGCCTACAATTTCATCATATCCAACAGGAATTTTAGCCCACAACATTGGTGGTTCAAGAAGCTGTGGAGATGGAAGATTCCTACTAAGCTAAAATGCTTTGGGTGGTTTGCTTTCAAAGAAAAACTGAAAACATGGGATAATTTGGCCTGTATGGGTTGGATTGGGCCTAACAGGTGCTCCTTATGTAAATCAGAGGCTGAATCTACCTAACACATCCTGATTCAATGCAGGTTTACTAGAGAAATTTGGGTTCAGGTTTGTAATGATCTGGACATAAATGTGTTGTGGGGAAGGGAGTCATTTGAAGTTGATTTTCTTAATTGGTTCAAGGACTACAGATCTCACTGTTAGGAAACCATGTCTTTAGTTGTTAGTATATTGTTGTTGGACGCATATGCTTTGTAATTCGTCCCGTAGTATTTGTTGATCCATAGTTTGTTATTGTTGTTGGCGCATATGCTTTGTAAGTCGCCCATAGTTTTGTTGATCCATAGTTTGTATTGGCCCATGGTTTTGACCCATAATAATTGTTGATCTATATTTTGTATTGGCCCATGGTTTGTATTGACACATGGTATTGAACCATGGTATTGGCACCTAGACTTAGTATATAAGTGTGTGTTGAGGCCTATGAAGGCATCGTGAAGTTAATTGTATTGAGCTTGCTCAAAGGAGGTTTCCCCCTCGAAGTGGCCCGTGATCAATATAAAAGTGATTCTGAGTTCTGTTATTTCTGATATCTCGTGTATTTGCATTAATTAATTATTGCAGGTTCTTCACATCTGGTATCAGAGCACTTTCTTGGGCTCATTGGGTGGAATTTCTGCCAAATTTTTTTTTGCATCTATTGCAGCTTCAGATTTGGGAATAATCCCTATCCGCTTAACTGTGGGAAGTACTTGGGCATAAGCCCTAAAACTCATTGTGAGGAGTACCACAAGAACCCCAAAGCAGTTGTCCCATTGAGAGGACCTACTAGCGAAAAGGGAAACGACCCCTACCTGATTGACTAGTTCCCACCCGTGAGGTAAACCAAGAGCTGTCGTTTGTGGCAAAATGGTTATCAGTTTTACCTGAGCCATGGAGTGAGGGGTACTGCCCCAATACGCAAGCCGTCAGATAGCATTGGTGGCCGAGTGAAACACCTGAACTGTTAGGAAGCCGTACATACCTGGGGTCCATATTTATTTTCAGCTGAACTGTTGCCGATCACTTCCGCTCTAGATCCAGCCATTTCAGATCTATTTTGAAAATTGTCTAGATCCACTCACCATTTCATATCTAGCCGTTTTCGATCCGTTTCGCATCATTGCAGGTCCATCTATTGCTGATCCCTTCCGCGCCGTTGTTGCCGATCCATTTCTGGAAAAAAAAAAGAGTATAAAATTCTGTTTTTCGGCCATATCTCCCTTGTTTTAACTCTGTTTTCCATGAAACTTCACTGACATCCCTGCAATCCCATTCTGCATATTTCATTCCTGGAGACCCTATCCCAAATTCCACTTCCCAAGACCAGAAATCCCACATTTGTCTATTTTTAGGGTTTGCCATAACTTCTTCAATTTTCACCCGATTGCCTTCAAATTTTACCATAGAGTTCCCGCTTCTGAAATCCCCATTTTTTGTTTCCCTGTCCCTCAGAACGTGTCGAAAACCTAGTCAAACTCCAATTACCCCTCCGAGTTTTTCCCAAATCCAGATTTCCCCTTACTAAATAAGCTTGTGTTTGTGTTTTTCTATCCATTCCCCCCCGCCCAAAAAATAAAAAATAAAAAAAAATTCCTGGTTATGGTTGTCATTCGCACAGGAGCAAAAACCATGGAGGAAGCACTTGCAGCCATCCAAACCAAACTCCAAGATCTGGATGAAAAATTTCTCAGCCTCCATCTTTAGCATTCAGCCATGAACAATAACTGACAACCAGAATCTTCTACAGCCACTGGGTTCTCTTCTTCCAGCAATTTTCGTGGGCCGAAGCTTGATTTTCCTCGCTTCAATGGTACTAATCTGACTGGATGGATATACCAAGCAGAACAATATTTTAGTCTGCATAATACTTTTGATGTCCAGAAAGTTCCACTTGCATCCTTTCATTTGGGACAGGAAGCCCTTCAATGGTACCGTTGGTACATAAAAGCTCATCCCGAGCCAAACTGGACAAATTTTTTCCAACTCCTTTTGCCACGATTTGGTCCTAGTGCTTTTGATGACTTCACAGGAGCACTCACTAAACTTCACCAAATTGGCACAGTGAGAGAGTATCAGACAGAATTTGAGAAACTGACCAATCACACAGAAGGATTGTCTGATGAATTCTACAGGAGTTGTTTTATCAGTGGTCTCAAGGATGAAAACCAATCAGAAGTCAAAATGTTCTCTCCCAACACAATGATGGAAGTCCTAGGGTTGGCTAAGTTGGCAGAGGACAAGATCGTAGCTCAACAACGCTCCAAACCCACCTTTGTTCCCTTCAAAAATATGGGTTCTCAATGACCTCCCATCATGCCTGCTCCTCGAACAACTCCTATCAAGCATTTGTCTGAAATAGAGATGCAGGCATGCTGAGAAAAAGGGCTTTGTTATAATTGTGATGAGAAATTCACTCAGGGACATAGATGTGTTCAACAAAATCTCTATCTCTTGGATGTGGATTCTCCACCTGCCTCAAAACTTGGTGAAGAAGCTCCAGATACAGTGGATGTTCAGGTTGACATTCAGTACCCGCCTGTTGACACCCCATCTCAAGATGACCCACCCGATATCTCTCTCCATGCTGTAAATGGCGTCACCACCCCACAAACAATCTGGGTTAGGGGATACTTTAAGAAGCTCCCTCTTACCATACTCATTGATTCTGGTAGCACTCATAACTTCATTGACCCTCAGATTGCCAAACAAGCTGATTGTTTTGTCCATCCTTATTCCAACTTTGAAGTCATGGTTGCCAATGGGGGCACCTTACCCTGCAAGGGGAAGTGTCATAATGTGCGTATCTCTATGGAATATTATAACCTGCGCTCTGACATGTTTTCCTTGTCCTTAGGTGGATGTGATGTAGTTTTGGGCATTCAATGATTACACACACTTGGCCCCATCTTATGGGATTTTGATGAACTTTGGATGTAGTTTTCAGTCAATGGGACACAACACAAATTTATGGGCTTACAACCAGGGTCTCTTTGCATCATCAGTTCACATCGCTTGGAAAAGATCCTTAAGAATCATTCAGATGGTGTCATTGCTTAGCTCCATTTCTTTCAGATGCACCCACCAACGATCTCCACTACTTCCTTGGATAGATATGCAGGTGTCTTTGTTGCACCAGTGGGCTTTCCGCCTTCACAAGACCTTTTCGGTAAGCATTTTTCCACATCTACATCTCAGCAGGACATGATGGCTATTTTGCATGTAGTACAGAAGTGGCAGCCATCCCTATTGGGGAATTATTTCTACATCAAGACTGATCTCCAGAGTCTGGAAACTTTCTTGGAACGACGGGTCTCCTCCCCAGCACACCTGAAATGGGTTCTCCAACTCATGGGTTATGACTATGCAACCACTTACCAGAAGGGTAAGGACAATATGGTGGCAGATGCTCCTTCTCACTCATTTGATGACCCAGTTTCTCTTACAGCTATTTCTCTGCTTGTTCCAAATTGGTTGCAATCTGTTCAATGGGGCTATCTCTTCTATGAACTCCATGCTTCTTCATCAGCAGGGCACTCTGGCTTCCTCAAAATGTATGACCAAGAACAATGTAACTTATTTTGGTAGGGATTGAAAATGACAATTCAACGGATGGTGGTTGACTGTGATACTTTCTAGGTCAACAAGGGTGAAACAACCCTCCTTTCGAGACTGCTCGAACCCTTGCCCATCCCTACATAGATTTGGACAACTATTTCTATGGATTTCTTGGAAGCGCTCCAGTGGTATAGTACCACATCTAAAAAGACACCATATGAAGCAGTCTCTAGATAGGCATTGCCAGTTCTTCTTCCATACACCTTCAGCAGCTGCCCAGTTCAGGCAATTGACTCAATTCTTCGAAACCGCGATCAGCTTCTTCTCATTCTGCAGGACAATCTTCACATCGCAAGAATTCGACTGAAACAACAAGCTGACTAGAACCGTTCTGCGCGTACTTTTCATGTCGTTGATATGGTTCTTCTTCATCTACAGCCTTCCATGCAATCCTCCCTGAAACTAAAAATGCGCCAGTGGCCCGGAATGCAACCCAAGGATGCTACAGGAGACCCACTCCTTCAGATTCTGCATCAATTTCCACATCTAAAGATTTGAGGACAAAGCTTTTTCTAAGGGAGAGGGGATGTTAGGAAACCATGTCTTTAGTTGTTAGTATATTATTGTTGGACACATATGCTTTGTAAGTCGTCCCGTAGTATTTGTTGATCCATAGTTTGTATTATTGTTGTTGGCGCATATGCTTTGTAAGTCGCCCATAGTTTTATTGATCCATAATTTGTATTGGTACATGGTTTTGACCCATAATAATTGTTGATCTATATTTTGTATTGGCCCATGGTTTGTATTGACACATGGTATTGACCCATGGTATTGACACCTAGACTTAGTATATAAGTGTGTGTTGAGGCCTATGAAGGCACCGTGAAGTTAATTGTATTGAGCTTGCTCAAAGGAGGTTGCCCCCTCGAAGTGGCCCATGATCAATATAAAAGTGATTCTGAGTCCTGTTATTTCTGATATCTCGTGTATTTGCATTAATTAATTATTGCAGGTTCTTCACACTCACCCTGTGTTGCCACTGTTTATTTCTTGGGTTGTTTGGTATAACAGGAATAAATCAGTTTTCGAAGATTTGACTCCAAGGGTATCTAATGGTGTCAAGCAAGTTCTCTCTATTTATAAATCTATCTTCAAAAGGAGGAAACCATCTGTGGTTAAAAGGATTGGTGCTTTTCAGCCTATTTTTAACTGCCCTGTTCTCTTCTTTGATGGTGCGGCTCAAGGTGGTCTTTGTGCTATTGGAGGAGCAATCTTTCTTAATGAATTTCATTATTGCACACTCAAAATGTTTTGTGGATTGGGATCAAATATGAAAACCGAGCTTATTGCTTAATGGTGTGTCTTAAAGGTGGCAAATATTTTTGGTATTGATGATCTGAAAGTCTTTGGAGATTCGAGGGTCACTATTAAATGGGCTCAAGGTGAATGTGAATTAAATTTTTTAGCTCTGGTCCATTGGTGCCATAGAATCAGATTTGTTATTCAGGGGTTCAGGATGATTTCATTTCAGCACATCTATAGGCAATATAATTCGTTGGCTGATAAATTGTCTAAACAAGCCTTGTCTGGTGACATTGGGATTTTAGTTTGGGAAGAATTTTAGAACTCTCAGATTCAGAATTTTGGGATTCTGAACTTGTTTGAGTAATTATGATGTATATATAAATGTTGTTTGCATTTTGGTTTTGTTGGGTAGTGGCGATTTGAATGACATCCTATGTGATGGTTAGTGAATCTCTATGTCAAGTTGATGATAGATCGGGGCTTTTTGGAGACAAAAGAAGTCCTATGTCTATTAAGATTGCTTGCATGTACCTTTTGGTTCTATGGAATAACATTGGTATGTTTTTTTCTTGCTGGAAAAAGGTAGTTCCGTGGATGGTTTATGTGGATTTTTCCACACATTTCCTCATGATAGTATTCATAGATATTTTTATATGAATAAAGTCATATAGGTTTCCATTAAATGAAATAATATTTACTTTATTATAGGATATATATATATATATAATAATTTTCCTTTACACATATATATCTATATATAACATGTATATAACATCATCTTGTACAAAATGGATGCTTATTTATTTATATCATTTAACAATAAATATATATATATATATTATTCAATACTTTTGTATATTTAAATCATAATCCTCTCCTTATAAAATAGTATTCCTCCAATCCTCCTAGTGAGTTGGATATGAGAGAACATTCAATTGGTTTTTAAAACAATCTTCTTTCCTAGCATCTTAATTTTCCACAACTAAGGCAGTAATCATTTTTAAGATAATTGCCTAGTTTTACTAAGGATCATCTAGTTTTTATCCTAATGGATAGGTCATTAGGAATTCCTTTAATGTTTTCCACAAGTAGATTCTTGCCTTAGGATTAACATACTTAGACATGTTGATGTATTTGTAACTTCGGAAGATATTCACTTGTATATTGTATGTATTACATTTGTACTTTATTGTATCCCCAACGGAGATGTATTATTCCTCCGATTGGAAGTGTCATCATTTGTATTTGCAAGTGTCGCAAATTACATTGTAAGTGTCGTAACTTATATTTGATGGGTTATTGGACCACCTTGGTGGGGTTGGCCCTGTATGATTTATGTGGAAGGGTTATTCGACTCCCTTAGGAAGTCGGCCTAGTTAGGGTTAAAGTCAGGTTAAGTCAAAGTATAAATAGAGAGTGTGACTCTCTCATTCTATTCATTCACTCACTCATCCAACTCACGTAGTTGAGAGAGAGGAGTGCACATAATTGGAGGAGGAGTAACTTCTGAATACATCTATATTTTGGGGTTTGATCTTTGTGATCCTTGTATTGGTGCTTATTCTATCTCTGAGGAAGTTGCGGGGTTTTTCACCTTCTTGGTTTTCCCCGAGGAAACTCTGTGTCTCTTGTGTCTATGATTGTTATGTTGTGCATGTTATTATCTTAGTAGGATACTAGATAATATTTGAATGAAATTAAATGATGAAAAACTAACATGGTATAAGAGCTAGCCTGAAGGAAGGCATTGTATGGCATTTACGACACTTGTTGCACTTGCGACAATTCGAAAGCTAGGGCTTGGTATAGTAAAAACTAGTCATTGTATCGCTTTCGCTATAAATCCATTTTGGTGAAGGTTCAGGATTGAATTTTTGTAGGCTGAATATCAGACATGGATGTACCCTATGTAAAAATTTCAGCCTCAGATTCGTTGTAATTTGTGCGATATGATCCGTACAAGTTAGGGTTTTTGTCTCTTCCAGAATGCAACCCTAAATAGGTGACCTAGGAACAAAGGTCATATCTTGAGCTAGGAAGCTCCAAATTGAATTCCGTAAAAAGTGTCAGTTAGGGCACGGACAGTAGTTTCACAGGTCTGAGTTTTAGAGGCCAAAGTTGAAATAGTGACACGTGGAACTCCGTACAAGTTCGCTATGTTGTTTCATCATATAAACAGGTCATGTTCCAACACTTAGCATATATCTCTCATGGAGAATCCATTGGAGCTCAGATTTGTTGGGTTGGAAAGATGGCAGGTTAGTCTACCACAGGCGGAATTTTCAGACCTTGAGGATCCTAACTTTCAGAGATGCACCAGAAACAATATGTCATATCTTTCTGTCAAAACATAATTGGATCTAAGCATTTTCCTTTTTGGCTTGTCACTGCTGCGGGAAATTAGGGCTTTTGACAGAAGTGGAATTTTGGAGTTATCTCATCATAAGATTGCTCTCCTCAGCAGAATCGAAATTTAGAGACCAAGATCAAATTTTTTGGTTGGGTAGAACCCCGGGATCTATCAAACCCTAGTTCGGGTTTTGGACTAGAAAAACAAAAAACCAGAAAACCAGATTTTGACAGAAATTGCAGATCCGAAATCCGTAGGTCAATTTTGAGGGGTCAATTTTTGGAATTTTCAAAATTTGAGCACACCATCTTACTTGCCTCAGTCTTTTGCATCTCCCTATCGAAACAGAAGTTTGAAATTCTAAGTTTGGATTTTTAGGGTTTCTCTGTCAAACCCTAGCCAGCTCCAGATCTAGTTTCAGCAAATCAAGTGGTAAGACCTAAATCTTTTATTTCCATTTGAGTTTCTCATTAAGATGTCTCACCACACCAAGCTTGAGGATAAGCTTGAAGGGGATGATAAATTTCGAGCTTGGAAGTATAGGATTGGGTTAATCCTATAACAAAATGAATTGGATACCTACATAAGTGACGAGGTTCCAGTTCTGGAGGGAGATGAGGCTAAGACCTTACATAACAAGAACTTGGTCAAGGCTAAGAGAATCATTGCAGATTCTATCAAATACCATCTCATACCTCATGTGTCTTCCCTAAAGACACCCAAGGAGATGTTTGATTCCTTGACCAAGATTTTTGAAGGAAAGAATATAAATTGGAAGATGATATTGCAGAACCAATTGAAGAGTGTGAAGATCCAGAATGGAGAGACCATCCAATCCTACTTTACTAGGGTCTCTCAAATCAAAGAACAAATTGAAGTTGTGGATGAAGTAGGTGGAGAATGGAGAAATTGTGATGACCACTTTGAATGGCCTACCTAGTTCATGGGACTCCTTCATCCAAGGAATTTTTGCAAGAAATAAATTGATTTCTTTCAGTAGACTGTGGGAGGAATGCTCACAAGAAGAAGCTAGACTTGTAGCTCGAGAACAAAAGACGGACAATGAAGACCGGGCTCTCACAACACACACCAGTAAGAATAACAACAAGAGGGAGCATCCTCATCACAATAAGGGTAAACACCACCACCAGAATCAGAGGGAGAATCTTGGAGGATCCAAGAAAGATCCTTCTCACATTCGATGTTATACTTGTGATGGGAAGGGACACTATTCTAGATATTGTCCCAGGAACAAAAGCAGCTCCCACAAGAAGAAGAACAATAAGAGAAGACATCATGCTCACACTGCAGAGGATGATGAACCTCCAAGGAAGAGAACCAGGGAAGACCGTGAAGATTCTTCAAGTGATGAAGAATATGTATTGTAATGAATTTTTACATGAAATGAGTAGAAGAAGCTACTACAGAGTTGGACTCTGGAAAAAAAATAATCTATGGAAGAACCTCTCATCCATTTTCAGCATTGGTTAAGGTGCACACTATTAGAGACTCGAGTAGTTCCCGCAAGGAAGCAAAGATTGAGAGGGAGTCCACTCAAAAACCAAACAAACATAAGTATTTTAATTGTCGTTTCTTGTATATATGATTACTTAAATTATGTTGTTCAGTCATGTACATACTTATGTTCCTAGATTTAGGATGTATATTATGCATTTTAGAAAAGTTCATTAATGAACAAGATACTAATAATATAGTAATGGGTAAGTGGCCTATGGTATTGTACAACATCCCATTGCTACTTATCTAGAATGAACCTATTTGCTGACATGTTGGGAGTAGTGCACACTCTTAACAATGTTCTGGTAGAGATGGAAGGCATCTAGAAAGTTACTGTATGAATATGGGATATGGATGAATGTTGTATTGAAGCATTGGCTAAGATAATTGCATGACTATATGGCATATGTCCTTATGTGTAAAATTTTGTTCTGAAAACTATGAGAAGTTTCTAATCATGTAATTGAATTTGACTTGTAGGAAAAATCATGTACAATCACCTACAAAAGAAGAACAACAACATTTGCTCCAGTGACGAAGTTCAAGAAAACTACCTATTGAAGATATTGAAGAATCTGAAGTTCCCAGGATCAGGAATACAGTAATGGAAGGATTCCATGATTGAGGAGTACCACTCGATCATGATGTATGGGATGTGGTCCCGAGACTAGTAGGGAAGTCTGTTGTGACTTCCAAGTGGATCTACAAGATTAAACATGATGTAGATGGTAGCATAGAGAAATACAAGGCAAGGTTTGTGGCTTGTGGCTTCTCCCAGAAAGAAGGGATAGTTTATGAAGAAAATTTTGCACCTGTATCTAGATACACTTCCATTAGAACAGTACTTGCTCTGGTTGCAGTGATGAAGTGGAAGATACACCAGATGGATGTCAAGACAACTTTCTTGAATGGCGTATTCGAAGAGGAAGTGTATGTGGAGAAGCCACATGGATTTGAGACACATGACAGGGAGTCACATGTGTGCAAATTGAAGAAAGCCTTGTACGGTTTGAAACAAGTACCCAGGACATGGTACGGTAGGATTGACAGCTTCTTGACTAGTTTGGGCTTTACCAAGAGTAAAGCGGATTCCAACCTTTACTACAAGGTTGAGGAAGGCAATTCAGTGATACTCCTACTGTATGTAGATGACCTATTTGTGACAGGTGAGGATGGGTTGATTGTTGATATGAAGAGGAAGCTTGCTGCCGAGTTCAAGATGAAGGACTTGGGTATGCTGCACTATTTTCTAGGCATGGAGGTGTAGCAGAGTGCAGATGGAATCTTCCTTATACAAGAGAAGTGTGAAGTGGAGATCCTGAAGTGGTTCAAGATGCTGGACGACAAGGCCATGGCCACACCTATGCCATCGAACCTGAAGCTATTAAGTGATGCTTCATTAGAATCGATTGATGCCATGATGTATCGTCAGATGATTGGGTCCTTGATGTACTTGACGAACACGAGACCAGATATTTAATTTGCTGTGAACACATTGAGCCAGTTCCTGATGGATCCTAGACATGTTCACTTGATTGCTGCAAAGCATATTCTGAGGTACCTGAGGGGTACGGTTGACTATGGGATAAAGTATGATGTGAATCAAAAGGTTAACCTATAGGGTTATGTTGATTCAAATTGGGCAGGCAGTGCTGCAGATAGGAAGAGCACTTCGGGGTGTTGCTTCAGTATGGCATCTGGGGTGATCTCTTGGTTTAGCAGGAAGCAATCCTACATAGCACTGAGTATAGCCAAAGCAGAATATGTTGCAGCTTGTTCTACTAGTTGTGAGGCAGTTTGGCTAAGGAAACTACTACCTGATTTGTTTGATCTCCAGTTGAATGCTACTTATATCTTCTGTGACAACCAGAGTTGTGTGAAGTTGTTCGAGAATCGGTGTTCCATGACAAGTCGAAGCATATTGAGATTGAGTATCATTATATCAAGGATATGGTGTAGAGAGGAGTAGTGAAGTTCATGTATGTTGTGACGGACAAGCAGATAGAAGATGTGTTGACCAAGCCACTAGCCAAGGTGAAGTTCGAGTTCTTCAGAGAAAGGCTTGGTGTTCTTCGAATCGATGATACTTCCAAGAGGAAGTGATGGGACATAGATGCAGGAGCCTTTCCAAGCATGGTGGCAGGCAGGTCCTCCCATGGCTGTGGATGTAAGTACTATGTGATGAGCATTCGGGTGATGCTCTGTATGATGATAATCCATATGATCATGTGCATCCAGGTGATGCACCGTGTATGATGATGAGAATTCGAGTGATGCTCTGAGGTCGTGGTCGTGGATATCTTGTCAAGTTGTGCGATAGAATATAATAACGCCCTGGGAGATTTGCAGATACTCTTTCGAGGTTTTTCCTATGGCATATCATAGCTCCCTGGGATATTTGGCAGATGCTCTTTTGATGTTTTGCTTGGAGGGACATTTAATGGATCCCTGGGATATCTTGCAGGTTGTGCTTTGCACGTAATCAGTCATGGGATGCTCTTTATAGGTTTTTTTCGTGGCATATAATAGCGCCCCAGGAGATCTTGCAGGTTGTGCTTAGAACATAATCAGTCCTGGGATGCTCTTTCGAGGTTTTTCCTGCTTGCATATAATAGCACTGTGGGAGATCTTGCAGGTTGTGCATCGCACATAATAAGTCCTGGGATGCTCTTTTGAGGTTTTGCAAGATGCACATAATTAGCTCTGATATTCCACTGGATGGCCCGCTCGCAGAGATGATGAAGACCTACATGGAGGCTAGACCTACATCCAGCATGAAAAAGGGATGGGTTTGTAGAACTTCCTATGACGATAAGAATTGAGAGATAGAACTAGTGATCAAGATGACGAGTACAACAACAGTGACGATGATGCTCCGTGATCCAGTGACGATGATCCAACTCCAGTATTGAATACTTGTGCCTATATGTATTGATGACCAGTGTCAAGAGAATACCTTCCTAGTTAAGAGGGAGTGTTGATGTATTTGTAACTTCAGGAGATATTCACTTGTATATTGTATGTATTACATTTGTACTTTATTGTATCCCCAACAGAGATGTATTATTCCTCCGATTGGAAGTGTCGTCATTTGTATTTGCAAGTGTCACAAGTTACATTATAAGTGTCGTAACCTATATTTGATGGGTTATTAGACCACCTTGGTGGGGTCAGCCCTGTATGAGTTATGTTCAAGGGTTATTATACTCCCTTAGGAAGTCAGCCTAGTTAGGGTTAAAGGCAGGTTAAGTTAAAGTATAAATAGAGAGTGTGACTCTCTCATTCTATTCATTCACTCACTCATCCAACTCGCATAGTTGAGAGAGAGGAGTGCGCACAAGTGGAGGAGGACTAGTTGTTGAATACATCTATCTTTTGGGGTTTGATATTTATGATCCTTGTATTGGTGCTTATTCTATCTCTGAGGAAGTTGCGAGATTTTTCACCTTCTTGGTTTTCCCCAAGGAAACTTTGTGTCTCTTGTGTCTATGATTGTTATGTTGTGCATGTTATTCTCTTAGTAGGATCCTAGATAATATTTGAATGAAATTAAATGATGAAAAACTAACAAGACAAAACTTATGACCTTAGGAAAATCATAACAATACTTTCAAGGTCCACTGGTGGGGCCTTGGCCTTGAGCTCTTCACTAGGGCCACATATACAGTTACAATTTACATTTATAAAAATAATAGGGGTGTAAATGAGGGATATTACACCCATATTCATACATGTTGAAGAATGTAACTTCAGAAGATATTCTTATTTGTATTATTTGAGCCATTTGGATTATTTGTATTGTACACCCTACAATGATTATTATCAATGTAATTAATTATGTAAAAGTCATTGAAAGATCCAATGTAAACCCTAACTGTTAGGTCAGCCTAGAAAATTCTAGAAAATAATATTTTATTGTAAAGTGTACAGGTTGTCCCAGTTAGGAGAATCTCATTATGAGAATTTTCATTTTTGGGCCATCCAATACAGCTCAGAGAACTAGGGCATCAGGTTTTTAGAGGATCCATTCAAAAATTCAGGAAAATAAGTACATTGCTCAGCTCGCCTTGGGGAGGTGCGTCTTTTCCTCCAAACAGTTTTTCAAGATCCCAAAGTTGAAAAATTAGGGTTTCTTTGACAAACCCTGGGTCACCTTGCAACCAATTTTTCAAGAAGTCAACCTCTGATTGGAGCATCTCATTAGGTAAGCTATTCTATTTCCCATTGAGGTTCTAATTTATCAAGTTTACCAAAATACCAAACAATACCAAGCTTGAGGATAAGCTTGAAGGAGTAGAGAACTTCCGAGCATGGAAGTATAGGGTGATGCTCATCCTAGAAGAGCATGACTTGGACAAGTATGTTACAGAGGTAGTTGCGAATCCAAAGGGAGATGAAGAGAAGGCTAACCGTGCAAGAAGAATCTTATCAAAGCTAAGAGGATCATAGCTGATTCCATCAAGGATCACTTGATCCCACACATCTCTTCTCCGAAGACTCCGAAAGATATGTTTGATGCATTGAAAGGCCGATTTGAAGTAATCAATATCAATAGGAAGATGACCTTGAGGACTCAACTCAAGGTTGTGAAGATGCAAAACAATGAAAGCATACAATCCTACTTCACAAGGGTTTCCAACATCAGAGATCAGTGAAGTGCAATTGGAGATGAAGTAGAAAATGCATAACTAGTAATGACTACCCTAAATGGTCTTCCAAGATAGTGGGAGTCATATAGTCAAGGAATATGTGCAAGGAAAAAACTTATTTTATTCAGTACACTCTTGGAATCCTGCACTCAAGAAGAAGCTAGGATTGCTTCCAGAGAAGAAAAGATAGGAGACGAAGACAATCAAGCCTTGGCAACTCATACCAAGAGAGCAAAGAGAGAAGATCATCATCACAAGAAATCATACAAAGGTAAGAGTACTACTAAAGACTTCTCAAATCTTAGATGCTTTAATTGTGATGAGTTAGGGCATGGCTATAGAAATTGTCCCAAGAAGAATGGATTCAAGAAGAAGAGCAAGATAAGACATCATGCTCATGCTCCAAAGGATGATGAGAAAGCAACAATGGAGTCTTCAAGTGACGAAGAATATGTCTTGATATCAGCACTGACATATACAATTGCACTTGGTAATAATGATTGGCTTGTTAACAGAGGTGCCTCTAAACACATGACAGGTTACAAGGATGCTCTCAACAACCTTACCGAAAAGGACTCACCTCAAAACAAAACAAAAACATCTCATATAAAGCCTACAAAAACATATTTATTTGCAAAAATAATAGTGCATTTTATAAATGTATTAGTGAGTCTTAAGTAGAGACCAAATAAATGCCTAAATAATAATATAAAAAAACAAATAATTTAAAAGTAGTAGAAAATACACAATTACAAAAAAGAGTTTTTCTGTAAAAATAAAATTAAAAAGAATCTTTTATAATTTATAAATTAACATGTTATTTATTAAATTATTAAAATTCAATTTCAATATCTAGTCATTTAATGATTAAATGAGAAGTCTTTATTAAATCTTTCGCTAATTAATTGATATAATTTATTTTTTTCTTACTTTTAAAAATACGAAACATACCATCGTAATTTCTGAACGTCGCGTATTATTTGTCCTCTGGATAAATTTGATTTAATATGCACCCTAACACAAATATTGAAAAATTTATTAGTGAGATTTATTTATAAAAGAAAGTTGGAATTTTAAAATTATGATAATTTACTTTTTTTATTAGAAGACAAATGTAATGAAAATTCAGTTATCGTTCTTGTGGACAGACACAATTGTAACATTAAGGAGCTCAATAATTTCATCACTAACATGGTGGAATAATAAAAGTTATAATGTTTAATGAAATCATTTTCATTACTTTATATATAGTTCTTGGTTGTCGAGCAAGGGCATGTTTGCACGAAACTTTCACTCATATTTCTTCTAAGGAATAATAGAACAAAGACATGCCACAATCTTCATAGAACACATAAAACTAATTTCTTCGTACGAATAAAAAAACTTTTTTCACTGGACTTTTGAATTTGCATACTCAATCAATGGAGAACTTTTATGTAAAATTGTGGAGCATTTATGTACAAGTTTTATGGACATTTGTGGAGAAGACAGTTGCATAAATGTTATAGTTATTTTATACCTATGATTTGCATAAGCTTATATGACACTCTAAAGATTTAGGGTGATTTTAACTATTTATAAAACAATTTGGAAATAATTTTACCCCAACACTCTATCATAAAATGGTTGTTTTTGCAACTAGTTGTTTAACATTAGACACTATAGAATTGATAGAAATGTAATTTAAATTCTCTAAGATAGGAAACAACTATATTGATGTCCATAATACATTTATGTAAACATCTCTTATAGAGTCTACCTAGATGGGGCATTAGGGATGAGAACCTTGATATGATAGGAGTCATAGATCCCATGCAGTCGAGGGAGGAAACAACCTTGATATGGATCTGCATCATAATGTTTTAGGTTGATGTGTGGGAAACGATAATGGAAAGGCTTCAAGCTTATGGGAAAAGCTAGTTGGATGATGGGGGTAGAGTAGTAACTCCAAGCATTAATTACTCCTCTAGATAACTCGATTGCAATCATTCCAAGATAAGGGGTTTGTTGATCGAAATGGACAAGAGAATTAAATGAATTTACTTGGTTCAAACAACTTAACAAGAGGCAACATCCCTGTTAATATTTAATATGCTAAGACAGAAAATAGCAGCATTACATTCCATTTCACAATAATAGCATATATAGGATCACTGAAGAAACAACAAGCATAGCATAAACACAAGAGACACAGATTTATCATGGGAAACCCTCATGGGGTAGAAAACCCAGTAAAGCTTCCTCAATATAGATGACCAACAATATACAAAGATGCAAACCCTGAGCATAAGCTCCCTCTTCTCCATAGCAGACCTCTCCTCCACAAGTGCGCCATTCTCAAGTGAGTGAGTGTGTGTCTAATGAGGAATACACCTCGTCTATTTATACACTACTCCGACTTGTCTTTTACACAGAACATGTAGGCTCGTATTTAACCAATGGGTTAAATACCCCACTACAACTGACTAGGCCGACCCCTCTAGGGTGGTCTAATAACCCTTTGACCCACATAACACATACAGGGCCAACCCCCACTAGGGAAGTCTAATAACCCAAGTTACCACATTCCAATGGAGGAATAAACATCTCCGGATATACAATAAGATCTTCACGGAGGAATGAAACATCTCCGGATATACAATAAGATCTTCACGGAGGAATGAAACATCTCCGGAATAATAAAGTACAAATATAATATTCTTTGAAGTTACAATATCTCAACAATCCCTCCCTTGCTTTCACTCTCTTCCTAAGTTTTTATGCATGAAACCTCCTCCATGATTGCGGGAAAAGGGCCACCCATGGTCGAGAATTGACATTTTCTTCTTTGGGTGTGAGTCCTCAACATCTTGGTTTGAATTTTTGGACTCCTGAGTTTCTAGTGCACTTTAGTTTCACCTCTCCTGACTAGTACTTCTTCATGACTATAGACAAAGAGGGGGCATCTTGATAAAACACCTATTTCATTAAAATTGGACATATCAGCCAAAATATGGACTTAAAAAGTGTGAATTTAGCCTTTCAAAATGTCAATAGCAACCTTTTTAAAGTACAAAATTAGGTTCTAAAAGTGACAATATCAAAGGTTTAAAAAGTGTGTTTTTCTATTCGAATAGTGTGTTTTTTTGCCTACTTCCGACCATAGTGTGTTTTTCAAAAGTTGCGATCTTTGAATATGATTAGTCCAATGTTTATAATATTCAATATACATATTATACTTAACAATGTCTACAATAGTGTGCCTCCTAGTATTGTTAAGGATTCCTTGGTGGCATGTTACCAGTGATAAAAAGAACTTGTACTGACAAACTCTACATTAATATTATATAGGAAAACAATAGAATATGCACTTTGAAGAGGAATAAATAATGTATACAATAAAATTCAACACTTTATATATTCAACACATAAAATTTAATTTAATCCACACTTTTTCATTATTATTTATTCAACACATAACAATACACTTAATCTACACATAATTTTTTATATATAATGTACACATAACACTCCATATTGACACGTAATTCAAAAAGTTTCCCTTCCTTTGATATGTTGCTATTATTTATGTCATTCTTAATTGGGAGGGTAAAAATATAATTTTAATTTTTTTTACAAGGGCAATTTTAACCTTGTAATCCTAAGAGATGATAGAACTCTACGAAAGGGTTTAGGGAGGTTCAAATCTAAACGGTGCTTGGTACCAAGAAGGATTTGTCACTATATTTATCATATTATTTAATCACTTACACAAACAATCAATCAAATAGTACAATTGTATAAATTAACACCATTATGAGTTTTTTTCTAGTATGCATGGGTCTTAGGTTTTTGTATAATGTTATAGGAGGAAACTTGGGCCTTAAACCCCTAGGGAAGCTTTAAAACACACCCATAAACTCCAAACACTATCCTTGGCATCTGAGCATTTATATAAGTGACACTAGGTATGCAAACCTTAGACATAGTCATGAGAGGAATTACATGAACTATGTCCTAAAGGACAATTTTAAGCATATCGAGCTAATAGCAATGACTCAAACTATCACTTAGTAGATCATGCAATGTATAAGATATCATTATTCTCAAAGTGGGATATGGGTGGAAATGTGTGGTTTTGTGTACTAGCGATGGGTCTGAGTAAATATTTGGGGAAGAAATCGAAAGAATTAAACCCTAACATAATATTATTGAGGTAATGGGAAATGATCAAGACCATGAACCGTAGCATACACCATTTAAAGTTGATAATTGACATAATAGTTGGATATGAGCATAATCAAGAGTTTTTGCATAGAGGGATGGATCTCAAGTCCTTTATTAGAGTCATAAAAGTAAACCAAGAGCCTTATGTAGGTGTCGCAAGTCCTTCATAATGATATTACATAGAAGATGACCATGAATTTATCCCTGAAGAAACCATTAAGGCATACAAATCCATTGAGACACTATGTATCTAGGTCTTATGGCCTTTTAGCATTAGATAAGATCAATGGAGGAGACCTAAATATCGACCACTAAAGGAATCTTCTAGCCATCCAAGGCTAAGAAGGTTTCCTCCACCAAGAAGGTTTCCTCCAACAACAAAACATGGTTAGTGGAGGATACCTTAACCTTTGACCCTAAAGGAAGCTTGTAACTATCTAGGGGTAAGTAGTTTTCCTCAACCATACACAACCTCCTAGTTGTATAATTGGCCTATGATTGAGATGTTGTTATTGTTAGGTGGTGTTAAGTAGCATGCACATGTCTTAAGCCCTTGGGAATTATGTTCCATGGAAGAAGACCATGTTTTTGACCCTAAAGAAATAATTGACGCATCTAGATCCATGAATACTACCTAAAAGCAACATTCATTACTTCATAGGGGTATCTATGGCACTATGTATCTATGTATTGTGGCCTTGGGGCCATACACATGGTTAGTGGAGGAGACCTAAAGCTCGCGCTCTAAATGATTATTCCATCCATCTAAGGATAAGACGATTTCCTCCACTAAAAACACATGGACTCTGAGGGTATCATTGGCATATGATTGATTATGTCATTTCCATTAGGTGGTTTTGAGTAGTATCTACCTGTCTCAGGGCCTTGGGAATGATGTTATAGGGAAAAAAAACATGCCTTTGGCCTTAAAGAAAAAATTGGGGAATCTATAGTGATGAACAATGCCTAGAGCACCATCCATGACCTTGCATGGATATCCATGCAACTATGTATCCATTTCTTGGGGCCTTGGGTACTTGGACATGGTCAAGGGAGGAGACTTGAACCTATATCCATACATGAATCTTATAGCCATCCATGTCTAAGAAGATCGCCTCAACTAACCACACATGACCTCTTAAGGGTATCATTGTCATATGATTGAAGATATTAACACCATAATGTGATTTTGAGAAGTATATAGGTGTCTTAGGACCTCATGAATGATGATATAGAGAAGAATACCATGCCTTTGGCCCTAAATATACCACTAAGGAATCTATAGCCCTAAACAATGCCTCAAAGCACCATGCATGACTTTGCAAGGAAATCCATTGATATTTATATCTAGGTCTTAGGGACTTGAGGTCTTGGACATGGTCAGTGGAAGAAATTTGAACCTTGGGCATTAAAGAAATCTTTTATCCATCCAAGGCTAAGAAGGTTTCCTCCACCAACCAAACATGGCCTCCTGGGGGTATCATTGGCATATGATTAAGGATGGTAATTCCAATAGGTGGGTTTGAAAATATGTATGTGTCTCAATTCCTTGGGAATGGCATTCTATGGGAAACACCATTCATTTGGCCCTAAAGAAACCATTAAGGCATCCCAAACCATGAAAAATGCCTTAAAGCACCATGCGTGACTTTTCAAGGGTATCCATGGCACTATTTATCCAAGTCTTGGGGACTTGGGGGATTGGAAATGGTCATAGGAGGTGGCATGAAGCTCAAGCTCTAATGGAATCTTCTAGCAATCTAGAAATAAGAAGGTTCTATCCACCAACAACACATCGGCTTTCAAGGGTCATTGTCCTATGATTGAGGATGTTAGTGACATTAGGGTGTTTTGAGGAGTATGTACATGTCTGAAGGTGTTGGGAATGAATTTCTAGGGAGGAATAACATGCTTTAGACCTAAAGAAATCATTGAGAATTCCACATCCATGAACAATGCCTCGAAGAACCACACATGACTTTGTAGGGATATCCATGGCATTATGTATCTAGGTCTTGTGGCCTTAGGGAATTCGACATGGTAAATGAAAGAGATTTTAAAATAGGGCCCTAAAGGAAGCTTATAGCCATCTGTGTCAAAGAAGGATGCCTTCACCAACCACAGATGGCCTCTTGAGGGTATAATTGGTCTATGATTAGTGATTTTAATGCCAATAGTTGGTTTTGAGCATTAGAGACATGTCTCGGGGCCTTGGGCATGACACTCTATAGAAGAGAACCATGCCTTTGGCCCTAAAGAAACCATTTAGGCATACAAAGAAATAATGCAAGAAATCACCACACATGGCTTCAGAAGGTATCCATGGAACTATGCATCCAGGTCATTAGGACTTGGGGCATTGGACATGGTCAAGGGAGGGGACCTGAACCTCAGGCTCTAAAGAAATATTTTAACCATCCAAGGATAAGAAGGATACCTCAACCAACCAGACATATCATCTTAAAGGTAGCATTGGATTACGATTGAGGATCTTAGTACAATTAGATATTTTGAGTAATATCTACTTGTTTCAAGGCCTTGGGAATGATATTCTAAGGAATACGACTATGTTTTTGGCCCTAAATTAATTCTTATGGAATTTAGAGCCATGAACAATGTGTCAAGGCATCATGCATAAATTCGTAGGGGTATCCATGGCACTATGTATCTAGGTTTTTTTCCTTTGGGAATTTGACATGGTCAGTAGACGAAACTTGATCCTCAATCCCTAAAGGAATATTTTAGCCATCTAAGGTTAAAGAGGTGGTCTCCACCAACCACACATGGCCACTTGAATGTATTATTATCCTATTATTTATGATGTTGGTGACAACAAGTTGTTTTCAGTAGTATATAGCATGTTAGGGCCTTTGGAATGATGTTCTAGGGAAGAAGACGATGCCTTTGGCCCTAAAGAAAATTTTGAGGCATTCAAAGCCATGAACATTGCCTCAAACCACCCCATAGAACTTTGGAGTGGTATATATAGTGTTATGTATTTGGATCTTGTGGCCCTAGGGCATTGGACATGGTTAGTGGAGGAGACCTAAACCTCAGGATCTAAAGGAATTTTCTAGGCATATAGAACTAAGTAGGTTTCCTCCACCGACCACACATGGCTTATTGAAGGTATCATTGGCCTATGATTCAGGATGTTGGTGCAATTAGGTGGTTTAAGAATTATGAAGGTGTCCTAGATCCTTTGGAATGGAACTATAGGGATGAAAACCATACCTTTGGCTCTAAAAAAACCATTGAGGCATATTAAGCCATGCACAATGCCTCAAATAACTACACATGACTTTGCATGGTTATCCATTGTGCTATGTATCTACGTCTTCTGGTATTAGGACCGTGGACATGGTAATAGAGGATACCTGCAAATCAATCCCTAAAGGAATATTCTAACCATCTAGGGATAAGAAGGTTTTCTCCACCAATAACATGTTGTCTCCTAAGTTCTTGTATCCATGGAGTAATGCCTCTAAGCACCATGCATGACTTTGTAGAGATATTCATGGCACAATGTACATCCATGCCTTGGGGCCTTGGACATGGTAGGGGTAGGAGACTTTAATCTTTGGCCCAAAAATAATCTTTTAGCCATCCAAGGCTAGGAATATTGCCTCCACCAACCACACATGGCCTCTTGAGGTATCATTGGCCCAAGATTGAGAATATTAATGATTTTAGGTGGTTTTGAGCAGAATTTATGTGTATTAGGGATTTGGGAATGATTCTCTAGGAAATAAGACCACGCATGTTTCCCTAAACAAACCATCCTTGATGCCTTGGACATGGTCAGTGGAGGAGACCTGAATCTCAAGCTCTAACAGAATCTTCTATCCATTTAGGGATAACAATATTTCCTCTAGAAACCACATACAAACTTTTGAGGGTATCATTGGCCTATGATTGATTATGTCATTTCCATTATGTGGTTTTGAGTTGTATCTACATATCTCAAGGACTTGTGAATGGTGTTTCGGGTAAAACGACCATGCCTTTGGCCCTAAAGAAACCATTGAGGAATATAGGGACATGAACAATGCATGATGCACCATGCATGACCTTGCATGGATATGTTTCCACTATATACATGTCTTGGGTCCTTAAACATGGTCAAGGAGGAGACATGAGCCTGTTCCCCTAAAGGAATATTCAATCCATACAAGGCTAAGAACATCACCTCAACCAACCATGCATGGCCACTTGATGGTTTCATTGTCCTATGATTAAGGATATTAATTAAATTATGTGGGTTTGAGAAGTATGTAGGTGCGTTAGGGCCTTGGGAAGGATGCTCTAGAGAATAATCCTGCACCTTTTGCCCTAAATATATTATTGAGGCATCTCAAGAGCTATGAAAATTGCCTCAAATAACCACGCATGATTTTGCAAGGGTACCCATGGAGCTTTGTATCTAGGTCTTGGGGACTTGAATACTTGGACATGGTCAATGGAGAATACCTAAACCTTGTTCCCTAAAGAAGTATTTTAGCCATCCAAGGCTAAGAAGGTTGCTTCCACAAACCACACGTGGCCTCCTATGGGTATCATTGGTCTATGATTACTTATGATGATTGCATTAGGTGGGTTTGGGAAATATGTATGTGTCTCAATGACTTGGGAATGGCATTATGGGGGAAACACCATGCCTTTGGTCCTAAAGAAAACATTGAGGAATACAAAATAATGAACACTTCCTTAAAGCACCATGCATGACTTTACAAGGGTATCCATGGCACTACGTCTCCAAGTATTGGGGACTTGCGAGCTTAGACATGGTCATGGGAGGAGGCATGAAGATGAAGAACTAAAAGAATCTTATATCCATCCAAGGCCAAGAAATTTGTATCCACCAACCATACATGGGCATTGTTAGGGTATCATTGGCTTGTGATTGAGGATATCAATGCCATTAGGTGGTTTTGAGTAGTATTTACGTGTATCATGCTGTTGGGAATGAAGTTCTAGGGAGGAATACCATTCCTTTGGCCCTAAATAAATCGTTGAGGCATCACATCCATGAAAAATGCCTCGAAGCACCACACATGATTTTTCGGGGATATCCAATGCACCATGTATCTAGGTCTTATGACCTTAGGGCCTTTGACATGGTCAATGGAAGAGGCTTGAACATAGGTCCCTAAAGGAATATTCTAGGCATCCATGACCAAGAACATTGCCTCCACGAACCACACATTGTCTCTTAAGGGTATGACTGGCCTATGATTGGTGATGTTGGTTACATTAGGTGGTTTTGAGCAACACACACGTGTCTTGGGGATTTGGGAATGACAATTTATAGAAGAGGACCATGAGTTTGGCCATAAAGAAACTATTTAGGAATCCAAATCCATTAATAATGCCACAAAGAACCACACATGGCCTTGGGGACTTGGACATGGTCAGTGGAGGACACCTGATCCTCAAGCACTAAAGGAATATATAATGTAGTTATTTTAATATATATTAATATAGTTATTAATATGTAATATAGTCATTTTACTAAATATTTCCATTTGTGATTGTAAATATTAATATACGTTATATATATAAACCAAAAGAAATACATAAATCAAACCATTAAAATAAAAATAAAAACAAATTTAATTATTTACTACGCTTTTTAGAAGCAATTAATCATATTATACAACTCATAAATCAAACCATTGAAATAAAAAACAAATTTAATTATTTACTATGCTTTATAGAAGCAATTAATCATATTATACAACTCATAAATCAAACCATTAAAATAAAAAACAAATTTAATTATTTACTATTCTTTTTAGAAGCAATTAATCATATTATACAACTATCTAGTTTTGGCGCCTAAAATTTTAGCACCATGTGGAGGATAAATTTTTCACATTGAAAAAGTGTTTTGGCACTAGGTTTTGATCGTCATTCAAACTAGTGCATATTGAACAAAAAACATCCATTCCATTGATCGAAATAGGGCAGAGATAGAACCTCTACTCTTCATATCAAATAAAACCACATTTATCCGTCATCTAACAATGCGAGTTGCTATGCAATCAAGGTCGTTCTTTGGAATTTCAGGTATCTGGACTATAATTTCTATGGACACCGAGGTAAATCCAAATGAAACAAGCACGTTTTCAACCCAATCAATTCACCTTTTCCAGTTTTCTTCCAGCATGCGGTGACTTGGGAGCCCCTCACTTGCAAGTATGTTAATGTTGGTTCACGATGATATCATTTAGGAATGTAACAATGGTCTTTGTTTTTACCGCCGATGTTTTAATGACCCCTTCCCATTGTTTGTGTGCCCAAACATACCAGTGGATACCTTCGCACCAGAATACCAACTTGAACAAATTCATCGAGTTTCGCCCAGTTTATGAAGCTAAAAGTGGTTTTTAACATGTAATTAACTTTTGACAGTCATAATTTACAAAATTAGTGGTAAATTTTTTTTGTTGTTTTGAAGAAAACTTGTAGTCAGTAAGCATTCCCATTACTTTTCTAGGAAGTCAGATTCGAGCTTGATTTCCAAGAAAATGGAGGCAAATTTCAAAATTCTGCCTCACGGATTTTTTGCAGAATGCCGCCATTTAGGTCATTGTGTGACAGATTTTACAAATTCATAACGGTTTGAGAGAAATCGATGATTTTCAGAAGGTGTATTTCCAAGATTTCGTTGTTGGACGGATTTGAAATGACAAATGGTGTTGAGGGATCCTGAAAGTCTTTCTCGTTTGCTTCTTACAAGGACACATTTGGTGCAAAGGAGACTAGAATACCAGATCAAAACACAACGTTGCCCAGGCCTTACATTGTGGAGAAGATGGAAGCAGTGCTAGCATTGGAGATCTCAGAACCAGAGGTAAAAAATATTTTTACTTACAAAATTATGCTATACAAGAAGAATGGGATTCTAGAGATAAAAGTATGTACCATGGCTATATTGAATGCAAGCTCCATGCTTCTCATTGCACAAGGAATATATTAATTTCCATCACTCTTCTTTTACCCCTTTGATATTTTTTATTGGTTCCATGGTCTCTGTGTTTTCTATATGTGTCTTAGGAAACCACTCACAACATAATAAATGTGAAAACTATAAGTATCCACTATTTTCCATTTTTTAACCTTCCCTTGCCACTGCATTCAAAGCACCACCATTTATTGGGCACAATATACAAGTTCGTTCATCATCACCCACTTTATTGTTGCTTTGCTTATGATTTACAGAGTCATTTCCAGCTCTACCATAGATTTTACCTTTTGATCAAGACCTGTATGAGCACCAGGAGCACAACCATTTATCATCTGGTATTTTCTACACACCATAGCATTCCTGGTGAACCAGAGCATTACATGTATCACAAAAAGGATTTGATTCCAATTTTCACTATCAGAACCTTAACACAAATGAAACAACTCTTTTTCACCATTTTCTGGGCATGATATGACTATAGTTATGACTTTGGCAGTGGATTCTGAAAGTTTTATCTTCTTACATCGAAAGCTTGCATCAAGGAGCTTCATTTTTACACCAAAACCTGGATCCTGCTTGGTAGATGATGCAACAGAGAGTTTTGCAATAGAAATTGAATCCTGTTGATTAGATCTTACCGTTACAGATCTCTCCCACCATGCGTGACTTTGCAAGGGTATCCGTGGCACTATTTATCCAAGTCTTGGGGACTTGGGGGATTGGAAATGGTCATAGGAGGAGGCATGAAGCTCAAGCTCTAATGGAATCTTCTAGCCATCTAGAAATAAGAAGGTTCTATCCACCAACAACACATCAGCTTTCAAGGGTCATTGTCCTATGATTGAGGATGTTAGTGACATTAGGGTGTTTTGAGGAGTATGTACATGTCTCAAGGTGTTGGGAATGAAGTTCTAGGGAGGAATAACATGCTTTAGACCTAAAGAAATCATTGAGGATTCCACAGCCATGAACAATTCCTCGAAGAACCACACATTACTTTGTAGGGATATCCATGGCATTATGTATCTAGGTATTGTGGCTTTAGGGAATTCAACATGGTCAATGGAAGAGATTTAAAAATAGGGCCCTAAAGGAATCTTATAGCCATCTATGTCAAAGAAGGATGCCTTCACCAACCACAGATGGCCTCTTGAGGGTATAATTGGTCTATGATTAGTGATTTTAATGCCAATAGTTGGTTTTGAGCATTAGACACATGTCCCAGGGCCTTGGGAATGACACTCTATAGAAGAGGACCATGCCTTTGGCCCTAAAGAAACCATTTAGGCATACAAACCCAGAAATAATGCCAGAAATCACCACACGTGGCTTCAGAAGGTATCCATGGAACTATGCATCCAGGTCATTACGACTTGGGGCATTGGACATGGTCAAGGGAGGGGACCTGAACCTCAGTCTCTAAAGGAATATTTTATCCATCCAAGGATAATAAGGATACCTCAACCAACCAGACATATCCTCTTAAAGGTAGCATTGGATTATGATTGAGGATCTTAGTACAATTAGATATTTTGAGTAATATCTACTTGTTTCAAGGCCTTGGGAATGATATTCTAAGGAATAAGACTATGTTCTTGGCCCTAAATTAATTCTTATGGAATTTAGAGCCATGAAAAATGTGTCAAGGTATCATGCATAAATTCGTAGGGGTATCCATGGCATTATGTATCTAGGTTTTTGTCCTTTGGGAATTTGACATGGTCAATAGACGAAACTTGATCCTCAATCCCTAAAGGAATATTTTAGCCATCTAAGGTTAAGGAGGTGGTCTCCACCAACCACACATGGCCACTTGAGTGTATTATTATCCTATTATTTATGATGTTGGTGACAACAAGTTGTTTTCAGTAGTATATAGCATGTTAGGGCCTTTGGAATGATGTTCTAGGGAAGAAGACGATGCCTTTGGCCCTAAAGAAAATTTTGAGGCATTCAAAGCCATGAACATTGCCTCAAACCACCCCACAGAACTTTGGAGTGGTATATATAGTGTTATGTATTTGGATCTTGTGGCCCTAGGGCCTTGGACATGGTTAGTGTAGCTAGGGTTTTACCCCTAGCTTGTGCAAATGAGCACCTACTAAGGAGAATGGACTCCTTAGTAGCAGTTCAGTAAATGTAAATTATTATGCTAAAACAGAAATGTAAACTAGTCTAAAACACATGCATGAAACATAAAGAACAAAATATAAATAATGGTTTTTGTATTGATATTACCTCCAATGTGAAGGTTGGTGAAGCTCTTGCAATGTCCAAGAGGGTTGCTCCAAGCTCCAATGTGCTCCTTCTCTTTCTCCAATGGTGGAAATGGGCCAAAAGGGGCTCTCAAGGTGAAAGTGGCTCAATGGTGAGCTAGGGTTTCAAGAGAGATTTTGGCAGAGTAAGGGTATACTTGATTGTGGATCTGGAATGAGGGATCTCCATCACCTATTTATAGTTTTTTGGTGTTGGAGTGCTGGACCATGGTTTTGGGAACCATATGGTTTAGGGCAGCTGTATAGGGTTTTTTCCTCTTTTTCCTCATTATTTTATAGTTTTTATTCCCTTTTTAAAGGGATTTTGCTATTTTTGGAGGAAAAAGGGGTTTTTTAGCCTTTTTTAGGCTTTTTTGATGGTTTTGTAATGAGGTAGATGAGGTAGTGAACACTTTTTGGGTGTTAACAGATTGCCCCCTGATGTGCGAGGGCCGGAGCTCATTGTATGGATGATGGACATCATAAGTCATATACGGTTTTCCTGGGGTATGGAGAAGAGAAGAAACAAACTGAAGCCCGGAACAACGATCCTGAACAAACTGCAAGAACTAAAAGTACATAACCTCAATAATGGATGAGAAATCATCTGATCATATGGATGAGGCGGGCATTCCCATGCTCGTATCAGGATATAACATAATAATAACAATGGGGTCCAAAAAATGGGGACCTGAAATATACATGACCTCAAATACTGAATGAGGAAGAATCTCAATATATGGATGAGGCGGGCATACCCATGCTCGTATCAAGATACATAAAAAGAACTGTGAGGCCCGACAAGAGGGACCTGTAAGATACATAGAGAACCACTGTGTACATCATAAGGGTCCAGAGGGGACACAAATCTGGGACATATTGCTAGGCTGACCATGTCTGAGCTGAAGAACTCATACACTGGAACAATCAACAGTGTTACTGAGTGTGGTACCAAAGGAACGGATGAGCTGCTGGATCAGAGTGAAAAGGGGTACACTCGCAATGGTACAATGAACTGGAACTGATCTGGGACTGAACTGGGTACTCGAGGAAGCATATAACTAGATGGCTTCCAAATACAATCGCCAACGCAGCCCGGACATCCACGGGAACATACAACTAGCTGTTCCGGAGTGACTCACCAATGTGCTAGAGTCGGGGGAAATCCGGGTTCTTCGACAAATAATGGTAGGTATATAAATCCTGCGCGATTCTCAACGATGCGATCAAGGTGCTGAAGTCGAGCATGTGAGAAACAACCATTCGGAGAGGCAATGATGACTCCTCTCAAAATGGTCCGTAGGCACTCATCACAGATGGTGATGGGTCCAAGGAGCACGGATCTCTGGGCCTATCCTCTGGAATAGAGGGGCTGTCGTCAACAGAGGGAGACCTGCAACTATCAAGGAAATGATGTTTCCTTGACAGGAGCGCGAGGTGGAGAACCGAAATGTGATAGTACTGATGGTAGGACTGACAAACTGGGGGGTCAACTGGGCAAGTAGAGTGGGTGGACTCAAACTTCCTTTGTTCAGAGTATGATAATGGGGATGATCGGGTAGCATATGGAACTGACTGATGGGAAAGGGATCATAGCTGTATTGGATCAAGGGTGGTGACTGGGCTGAGGGAGACTCAAGCTGGTATCATATGATAGGAGACTGCAGAATACTCTGAACAAAGGCGACCTGATTGGGGGTGCTGCCGAGATGATCGATCACAGTGCCAGGAGGCACGGGGGGGAACTTCTTCATGGGTTAAGGAACTAGAAGAAGTGTGTGTAAAATGATACTATCGTGTGGATTTATACGAGCCCAGGACAGTTCATGCTCATGGTTGCTTTCAATTTTAAGGAGTCTGAAAGCGATAAGAAGACTCTGAAGGAATGGAATGGTACTGTCGTGTGGATTTATACGAGCCCAGGATAGTTCATGCTCGTGGTTGCTTTCAATTTTAGAGAGTCTGAAAGCAAATAAGAAGACTCCAGGGGGTTACTTTTTCGTATGTTTAGTCTCCAAGGCCCAAAGAAGCATAAAAGGATGCAATGAAGAACTCTTCTAGCCGGTGTGACTAGAGTATTCCTTTTTCGTAATTAGTCTACCAGGTCCGGAAAAGGGTTAAACTTATACCAGATAGACGCCCTTTCAGGTACTTTAACGAGCATGAAAGGAAGCAAGATTGCTCGGCGATCTTTTCATTCTTTTAGGAGTCAGAAAAGAGCTTAACGGAAACTCCCTGAGTGCCTTTTTCGTAAAGGACTTGTCCGACCCGAAAAAGGGATAAAATTATACCGAAGAAAAGGAATGGCCAGGCAAGGAGGAAGTGTTCAATCAAGGAACAGTAATGATGACCAAGAACGAGGGTAGGGGGGAACACTGGTGGGCCTCCTTGCAGGGTGAATGAAATGGTGGCAAAATAACGAAACATTTGCAGCATGACAGGAGTGAATGGTTCATGTAAAAGTGGAACAATCCGATGGAGGCCGATGTGGCACGCAAATCGAGGCAGCAATGTGTTGGGACACAATGTTGAAACTGTACCAGGTGAGAGCGAGAAATGATCTCAAGCATCATCACGGGCTTGGAAAAATGAATCCGGTGATATAAAGAGTGTCAAAAATGGGTAACGGCCGATGTGGCACCCGCACCGAGGCGACGGGGGCATTTTGGAAAAAGACCCAAAAAATCAGGGGGTGAGAGAGAGAAATGATCTCAAGCATCATCACTGGCTCAGAAAAATGAATCTGATGATATAAAATATGTGAAAAACGGAGAACGGTCGATGTGGCACGCACACCGAGGCGACTAGTGGTGTCTGAAAAAATGGACAAAAAATGATGGGGCAAAAATAATGCAACGAGGTGACCATCATGACGATCGTGTTGTGCTGATTCCAGTGGTGGAAATGGTTCGAAAAATGGACTCCGTATGGGGTTAGAATGGCCAAAACTAGAAAAAGTCAACTGACTATAAATAGTGAGTGGGTCCAACATGACATGTGTCATTTGTACTATTTGACTTTGAATTGTGATCAGAGTGGACCAGAGCTGAGGTGGCATTGCTGGACGATCCGACCGGCCGATTTCAGATCCGGGAGATACAGGTATTCCGTCAAACTCATACCTGCATGTTTTTTAGGGTCGGGGGTTGGGTAGTGGGTCCCAGGGTGTTTTGTACGGTCCACGTGGGGTGGACCATGGGTTAGGGGGACGAAACCGCGGTTGAAGACCGTGAGTTTTGGAGTTAACCACACGGTTGGGTGCCGCGGGTTTCTCGGCTAGATACGCGGTGCCAAACCGCGAGGTTAGGTTAAACAGGCGCGGTTAAGGACCGCGAGTGTAGGCCTGACAGCTGCGGTCAGAAACCGCGGCAGGGAGCCCTAAAGTCGCGGTTTTTGGCCGAGCTATTAGGGTCTTCCGAGGGGAAGGGGAAGGATTTATTTATTTGACATGAGTCTGATGAGTCTACTTTGTGTGATTGACAGGATGCCGCAGGTTCTATGGAGAGAGCGGGAGATCCCTTATGAGATAGTGATGGTGATCTAAGGGAATCGCCATGTACGATCAGTGCTAGGACTGTGCGGACTATTAAAGTTCGCACAGATACCCATGATACGGTCAGCAGCGTTGCTGCTGAACCGACTGATTAGTTTCTGGGAGACGGACATACAGGCTTTCCGAGTACAGGGTGAGAGGGTGGACCTCACCCTGTCTGATGTATACTTTCTGACGGGGTTACCCTGTCTGGGCAGGGTGGCAGACACGCAGCAATGGGTGTCTGCGGACATAGACATGGAGGACATGCTAGAGAGGTATTGCGGTCCAGAGGCTAGAGTGCATAGGAATGCACTTTTGGTGAGAGACTTACAGGAGCCAGCAGTACAGGCCATGGCTGCATGCGTGGTTCGGGTATTAGAGTCCCAGTCACCTGAGAAGGTGTCTGGGGGCCAGATGCAGATGATAGAGCGTGTACTGGATGGGGTGTACTATGCGTGGGGCCAGATGTACCTGACTTGCGTTCAACGACAGCTGACAGCAGCGAAGGAATCTGGCAAGGGTTTTTGCTATGGTTCTTTTTTGTGTGCGTTCTTTATGGAGAGGGTGCCCACACTTCGGCCACGGGTGCCGATCAGAGCAGGAGGATTGAGGGAGCCGCGGATGGTGCAGTGGGGCGAGATGATGCGTCGCCGTGGTGGTGGCGACGTGGGTAGGTATTTTATGCAGGATTTGTACCTGCAGTGGCTCCAGATACCATTGACACTGGACGAATTCCCGTATAGGGACATGGACTACATAGGAGATCCAGAGGCGCTACGAGCGCCAGGACAGGCATGGGGTCCCGATGGTACGTATGTGTTTGCTTGCATGTTATGGATGTCAAGTTTTATAGATATGATAGTAGATTGATATACGGTTACAGACATATGGGTAATCTGCAGATGTGGGCCCGAGGCCGCCGCTAGGTCATGTGGCACGGAGGGGGACTGTGGTCGTTCCAGCTCTTCCTGGGCGAGGGGAGGTCCGTCGCCGCGATGCGGAGGGGACACTCGAGTCTGTACGGGCACTACTAGACCGTTTGCTGATAGGGGTGACAGACGAGGGGTGGCGGGACGTCGATCCAGACGTGGTTCAGGATTGCATGAGGGCACCCCGAGAGTTCAGATCCATTGCGATCCGGGTGGCTATCTTGGTAGACAGGGCACGGGCACAGGAGCCCATAGGGGATGAGGACTTGCCGGAGGAGGAGCGAGGGGAGGACTCAGAGGTAGCCGATGTAGGTAGTGATGCAAGGTATGACTCTCATTAGGGAATGCAAGGGACTCCCCCCGAGTTTTGTAGCTACGGCATGTATTTTATGAGGCTTTAGGGATGTATAGCCATATTTTGTATAACTGAGTACAGGGGTACTCAGGACATGTATAACACTGAACATGTATTTTTTGATATATGTATATATATGCACATGGATGCACCTTTTTGTGATATTGTTTTAGTTGGACGCACGTGGATGCGCTTTATGATTTGTGATGTGTTTTACGTTGCACGTGGATGCAAGTAGCATAGGATGTTGGGCACATGGATGCCCCTTGTGTATGTTATGTGATGTATTGCATATGGATGCAACACTATGTATGAAGGACTAGGCACATGGATGCCCCTGTATATGAATGTGTTTGGATTTTTTATTGCACATGGATGCAAATGTTTATGTGATGATAGGCACGTGGATGCCCCTTGCAATATTTTTGGGTTTTTTAATATATTTTTATGAGATGCTATGAGATGATAATACATTATGGAGATTTTTACATGGTGTGATTGATGTGCCAATCCAGAATGTTGTTGGCCATTTGATCTGCGACACTATTTTGAGCTCTTGGGACATGGGTGAATGTTATGGATTCAAACTGTCGGCTGAGTTGTTTTGTGCGCAGGAATTTTCTAAAGAGGCAGGGATCACGCACCTGGTAGTAGTTGTTGAGCTGGGAGACAAGCAGCTGGGAGTCAAGGAACACATGGAGGTGAAGTATGCCCATCTGGAGGGCAGCAGTCAGGAGACCGGTCACAGCATCATACTCTGCCTGGTTATTGGTAGCAGCGCCTATACAGATTCTGTCGAGGTGAATCATTTCATGGGAAGGGGAATATAGGACCCACGCTGGAGAAGCCAGGTTGGGAGACCAGCGGCTTGCTCCATCGGCGAAGCCAGTATAGTGAGGTGGAAGATGGTCCATCTGTGGTCATGCAAAAAATGAGGAATGTAAGATCGTGGTAAAAAAGGTGAAAAACAAAAAGAGAACAAACTGTAAAATGCGGACCAGTGGGGCCGCGCATTATTTAGGGATAAAAGCGTTTAAGGTACAACCCGTTATGAGGGTTGCGCAAAGGGTGACCTTCGGAGTCAGTTAAAATGTATGCCCCCTTGCCGAGACAAGTCTGCATGATGTAAGGGCCTTGCCACATGGATTCAAACTTCCCTTTGTCGGTTTTGTCATGGGCTTGGTCATAGGCGAGGACAAGGTCCCCTTCGTGGAAAGTTCGAGGGTGTACATGTTTGTCGTAACCAGCTTTGGAGTGGTTCTTGGAAGCTTCAATGGTCTGGAGAGCGGCACGACGGTCTTCATCGGCTTGTTCGAGGGAGAGCAGACGTTGCTCAAGTGCGGAGGTATCGGGGAGAAGCTCAACGGCGATATGTAAGGCAGGTATCTGACATTCGATCGGAAGGACGGACTCTATGCCGTGAACTAAGTGAAACGGGGTGAAACCAGTGGCGGTTTTAGTGGATGTACGGTAAGCCTATAAGGCGGGGAAGAGCATACGGTGCCAATTGGACTTATGCCGGTCAACAGTGCGTTGGAGGATGGTATTTAAGATTTTGTTAATGGCCTCTACTTGGCCGTTCCCTTGGGGGTAGTAAGCAGAGGAGAACTGATGTTCGAATTTAAGTAGGGTGGATAACTCACGCCAAACGGAATCTTCGAAGTGTGAACCATGGTCTGAGACCAACTATTTAGGAACCCCGAATCGAGTAATAACATGGTTAAAAAAGAAACAGGAAGCTGTGTCAGCGGTTCAATTGAAGGTAGGCATGGCTTCGGCCCATTTGGTGAAGTAATCCACGGCGACAATGATGTACTTGTGGCCATTGGCAGACGGGGGTCTACATTCCATGAAGTCGATGGCCCACTTACAAAAGGGACCAACGGTGACAACTGGGTGTAACGGAGCGGGTGGTGTCCGGGCCTTGGGGGCAAAAAGTTGGCAGTTATGGTAATGCTTGACCGCAGTGATGCAATCGGTGAAAAGTGTGGGCCAGAAGTATCCGGCGCAGACGACCTTTTGGGCAGTGGCCATCCCGGAGAAATGGCCGCCGCAGGCACCGCTATGACAGTCGTTAAGGACGTATTCAGCTTCCTCGTGTGTAAGGCAACGACGAAGAATGGTGTCAACCCCCCAAGCTAGGGTTTTACCCCTAGCTTGTGCAAATGAGCACCTACTAAGGAGAATGGACTCCTTAGTAGCAGTTTAGTAAATGTAAATTATTATGCTAAAACAGAAATGTAAACTAGTCTAAAACACATGCATGAAACATAAAGAACAAAATATAAATAATGGTTTTTGTATTGATATTACCTCCAATGTGAAGGTTGGTGAAGCTCTTGCAATGTCCAAGACGGTTGCTCCAAGCTCCAATGTGCTCCTTCTCTTTCTCCAATGGTGGAAATGGGCCAAAAGGGGCTCTCAAGGTGAAAGTGGCTCAATGGTGAGCTAGGGTTTCAAGAGAGATTTTGGCAGAGTAAGGGTATACTTGATTGTGGATCTGGAATGAGGGATCTCCATCACCTATTTATAGTTTTTTGGTGGTGGAGTGCTGGCCCATGGTTTTGGGAACCATATGGTTTAGGGTAGCTGTATAGGGTTTTTTCCTCTTTTTCCTCATTATTTTATATTTTTTATTCTCTTTTTAAAGGGATTTTGCTATTTTTGGAGGAAAAATGGGTTTTTTTAGCCTTTTTTAGGCTTTTTTGATGGTTTTGTGGCCTTTTGGAGGCATTTTAGGCCTTTTGGAGGCTTTTTAGTTGGATTTTTAGGGTTTTTAAGTGAAATATGGTAGGAAAATGAACAAATGAGCCATGTAATGAGGTAGATGAGGTAGTGAACACTTTTTGGGTGTTAATAGTTAGTGGAGGAGACCTAAACCTCAGGCTCTAAAGGAATTTTCTAGGCATATAGAACTAAGTAGGTTTCCTCCACCGACCACACATGGCTTATTGATGGTATCATTGGCCTATGATTCAGGATGTTGGTGCATTTAGGTGGTTTAAGAATTATGAAGGTGTCTTAGATCCTTTGGAATGGAACTATAGGGATGAAAACCATACCTTTGGCTCTAAAAAAACCATTGAGGCATATAAAGCCATGCACAATGCGTCAAATAAGTACACATGACTTTGCATGGTTATCCATTGTGTTATGTATCTAGGTGTTCTGGTCTTAGGACCGTGGACATGGTAATAGAGGATACCTACAAATCAATCCCTAAAGGAATATTCTAACCATCTAGGGATAAGAAGGTTTCCTCCACCAATGACATGTTGTCTCCTAAGTTCTTTTATCCATGGAGCAATGCCTCTAAGCACCATGCATGACTTTGTAGAGATATTCATGGCACAATGTACATCCATGCCTTGGGGACTTGGACATGGTAGGGGTAGGAGACTTGAATCTTTGGCCCAAAAATAATCTTTTAGCCATCCAAGGATAGGAATATTGCCTCCACCAACCACAGATGGCCTCTTGAGGTATCATTGTCCCAAGATTGAGAATATTAATGATTTTAGGTGGTTTTGAGCAGAATTTATGTGTATTAGGGCTTTGGGAATGATTCTCTAGGAAATAAGACCATGCATGTTTCCCTAAGCAAACCATCCTTGATGCCTTGGACATGGTCAGTGGAGGAGACTTGAATCTCAATCTCTAACAGAATCTTCTATCCATTTAGGGATAACAATATTTCCTCTAGAAACCACATACAACCTTTTGAGGGTATCATTGGCCTATGATTGATTATGTCATTTCCATTATGTGGTTTTGAGTTGTATCTACATATCTCAAGGACTTGTGAATGGTGTTTCGGGTAAAACGACCATGCCTTTGGCCCTAAAGAAACCATTGAGGAATATAGAGAAATGAACAATGCATGATGCACCATGCATGACCTTGCATGGATATGTTTCCACTATATACATGTCTTGGGTCCTTAAACATGGTCAAGGAGGAGACATGAGCCTGTTCCCCTAAAGGAATATTCAATCCATACAAGGCTAAGAACATCACCTCAACCAACCACGCGTGGCCACTTGATGGCTTCATTGTCCTATGATTAAGGATATTAATGACATTATGTGGGTTTGAGAAGTATGTAGGTGCCTTAGGGCCTTGGGAAGGATGCTCTAGAGAATAATACTGCACCTTTTTCCCTAAATATATTATTGAGGAATCTCAAGAGCTATGAAAATTGCCTCAAATAACCACGCATGATTTTGCAAGGGTACCCATGGAGCTTTTTATCTAGTTTTTGGGACTTGAATACTTGGACATGATCAATGGAGAATACCTAAACCTTGTTCCCTAAAGAAGTATTTTAGCCATCCAAGGCTAAGAAGGTTGCTTCCACAAACCACACGTGGCCTCCTAAGGGTATCATTGGTCTATGATTACTAATGATGATTGCATTAGGTTGGTTTTGGAAATATGTATGTGTCTTGATGACTTGGAAATGGCATTATGGGGGAAACACCATGCCTTTGGCCCTAAAGAAAACATTGAGGCATACAAAATAATGAACACTTCCTTAAAGCACCATGCATGACTTTACAAGGGTATCCATGGCACTACGTCTCCAAGTATTGGGGACTTGCGAGCTTAGACATGGTCATGGGAGGAGGCATGAAGATGAAGAACTAAAAGAATCTTATATCCATCTAAGGCCAAGAAATTTGTATACACCAACCATACATGGGCATTGTTAGCGTATCATTGGCTTATGATTGAGGATATCGATGCCATTAGGTGGTTTTGAGTAGTATTTACATGTATCATGCTGTTGGGAATGAATTTCTAGGAAGGAATACCATTCCTTTGGCCCTAAATAAATCGTTGAGGCATCACATCCATGAAAAATGCCTCGAAGAACCACACATGATTTTTCGAGGATATCCAATGCACCATGTATCTAGGTGTTGTGACCTTAGGGCCTTTGACATGGTCAATGGAAGAGGCTTGAACATAGGTCCCTAAAGGAATATTGTAGGCATCCATGACCAAGAACGTTGCCTCCACCAACCACACATTGTCTCTTAATGGTATGACTGGCTTATGATTGGTGATGTTGGTTACATTAGGTGGTTTTGAGAAACACACACGTGTCTTGGGGATTTGGGAATGACAATTTATAGAAGAGGACCATGAATTTGGCCATCAAGAAACTATTTAGGCATCCAAATCCATTAATAATGCCACAAAGAACCACACATGGCCTTGGGGCCATGGACATGGTTAGTGGAGAACACCTGATCCTCAAGCAGTAAAGGAATATATAATGTAGTTATTTTAATATATATTAATATAGTTATTAATATGTAATATAGTTATTTTACTAAATATTTCCATTTCTGATTGTAAATATTAATAAAGGTTATATATATAAACCAAAAGAAATGTATAAATCAAACCATTAAAATAAAAAACAAATTTAATTCTTTACTATGCTTTTTAGAAGCGATTAATCATATTATACAACTCATAAATCAAACCATTAAAATAAAAAACAAATTTAATTATTTACTATGCTTTATAGAAGCAATTAATCATATTATACAACTCATAAATCAAACCATTAAAATAAAAAACAAATTTAATTATTTACTATGCTTTTTAGAAGCAATTAATCATATTATACAACTATCTAGTTTTGGCGCCTAAAAGTTTAGCACCATGTGGAGGATAAATTTTTCACATTGAAAAAGTGTTTTGGCACTAGGTTCTGATCGTCATTCAAACTAGTGCATATTGAACAAAAAACATCCATTCCATTGATCGAAATAGGGCAGAGATAGAACCTCTACTCTTCATATCAAATCAAACCACATTTATCCGTCATCTAACAATGCAAGATGCCATGCAATCAGGGTCGTATTTTGGAATTTCAGGTATCTGGACTATAATTTCTATGGACACCGAGGTAACTCCAAATGAAACAAGTACGTTTTCAATCCAATCAATTCACCTTTTCCAGTGTTCTTCCAGCATGCGGTGACTTGGGAGCCCCTCACTTGCAGGTATGTTAATGTTGGTTCACGTGATATCATTTAGGAATGTAACAATGGTCTTTGTTTTTACCGTCAATGTTTTAATGACCCCTTCCCATTGGTTGTGTTCCCAAACATACCAGTGGATACCTTCGCACCAGAATACCAACTTGAACAAATTCATCAAGTTTCATCCAGTTTATGAAGCTAAAAGGGGTTTTTAACATGTAATTAACTTTTGACAGTCACAATTTACAAAATTAGGGGTAAATGTTTTTTGTTGTTTTGAAGAAAACTTGTAGTCAGTAAGCATTCCCATCACTTTTCTAGGAAGTCAGATTCGAGCTTGATTTCCGGGAAAATGGAGGCAAATTTCAAAATTCTGCCTGATGGATTTTTTGCAGAATGCTGCCATTTAGGTCATTGTGTGACAGATTTTACAAATTCATAACGGTTTGAGAGAAATCCATGATTTTCAGAAGGTGTATTTCCAAGATTTCGTTGTTGGATAGATTTGAAATGACAAATGGTGTTGAGGGATCCTGAAAGTCTTTCTTGTCGGCTTCTTACAAGGACACATCTGGTGCAAAGGAAACTAGAATACCAGATCAAAACACAACGTTGCCCAGGCCTTACATTGTGGAGAAGATGGAAGCAGTGCCAACATTGGAGATCTTAGAACCAGAGGTAAAAAATATTTTTACTTACAAAATCATGCTATACAAGAAGAATGGGCTTCTAGAGATAAAAGTATGTACCATGGCTATATTGAATGCAAGCTCCATGATTCTCATTACACAAGGAATATATTAATTTCCATCGCTCTTCTTTTACCCCTTCGATATTTTTTATTGGTTCCATGGTCTCTGTGTTTTCTATATGTGTCTTAGGAAACCACTCTCAACAAAATAAATGTGAAAACTATAAGTATCCACTATTTTCCATTTTTGAACCTTCCCTTGCCACTGGATTCAAAGCACCACCATTTATTGGGCACAATATACAAGTTCGTTCATCATCACCCACTTTACTGTTGCTTTGCTTATGATTTACAGAGTCATTTCCAGCTCTACTTGAGATTCTACCTTTTGATCAAGACCTGTATGAGCACCAGGAGCACAACCATACATCATCTAGTATTTTCTGCACACCATAGCATTCCTGGTGAACCAGAGCATTACATGTATCACAAAAAAGGATTTGATTCCAATTTTCACTATCAGAACCTTAACACAAATGAAACAACTCTTTTTCACCATTTTTTGGGCATGATATGACTGTAGTTATGACTTTGGCAGTGGATTCTAAAATATTTATCTTCTTACATTGAAAACTTGCATCAAGGAGCTTCATTTTTACACCAAAACCTGGATCCTGCTTGGTAAATGATGCAAGGGAGAGCTTTGCAATAGAACTTGAATCCTGTTGATTAGATCTTACCATTACAGATCTCTCCCCAAAGTTGGATTACTGCATAAGGTACAATGCTCTTGCTGCAGGTTTTTCTCTAGAAAACGACCCAAGCTCAGATGATGCTACTGGAAGAAGCTCTTCCCTGGAGATTTTCTCCCAGTTAGTATCTACTACTCCTTCAAGTTCTGCGCATGAGCTTAATTCGTGTGCAGAAACATAAACTCCAGCCATATTTGTGTCAAAGTTCATTCCCAGATTAGGAGTGCTTGAGTTCAATTCCGGCTTCAAAGACAATATCTATGTTAGGTAAGGACCAGTGACTGATTCCCGGTTAGGAAGTACTAAAGTTGAAACATTCTGTGAAATTCCTACCATTGGAAAACATAGGTCTGATTGCATTTGAATATCATTTTTAATTTTAACTTAGAGTAGGAATTTAGAAGAAAACACAGGTCTGATTGCAATTGAATATCATTTTTTTTTCTTCACTTTCAGTTATGCAAGACTCGGAAAGTGAAAAAATTCTTAGCAAAAAGTATGAACAGGGAAATATCCAAAGTTTGGGTCCCGCTGGTCTTTCCTTACACTATGAAAATATTGGCCATATCATAACACAATCTTTCGACAACACTTGGTTGGTTATCAAACTCTCCCATGAGTTTGGAATTTTAGCAGCTCCTCTACTGTAGCCAGAACTCTTCCTCGATTTATGTTCTTTTAAACTCATCAAATCAACTTTGCAAACATAATACTCTCTGTAAACTCAACAGAATAATCATACAGTCTCGCTTTGCAACTCATTAGTTAGCATTCCCCTCATCGAATCTTCTTGTGTGCAAATCACAAGGAAAATCTAGTGAGACTCCTGCCCAATTCAATGGATTAAATTTTCCTAGGTCTTTGGGTCAGTATAACATTCAACGAGCCGCCTACTATGTTCCACTTCCATGGGGAACATGACCACATTTTTAGGGAAGTTGCCTCGTGCAACTTTTAGTCAGTGAGTGCAAGATGCAGCCATTTTGTTTGAGTCTAGGAAATATTATTTTCCCCTCAAACCTTCTCATTTGAGTCCAAAAAGTATTCTTTTCCCCTCAAACCTTTTTGTTTGAGTTTAGGAAATATTCTTAGTAACGATCACTTTATATGCCACATGCATCATAATAACAACAAATATATTCACTTATTTGATTTTCACATTCTATGCATTTTGATGATTACACATCATAAATCAGAAGTTTTTATCATCAATCGTGATTCATAAAATCCTATAATCCAATAATATGTAAAGTAAATCATTACTTACTCTTGAACAATTTTTCCCAACTTATCTATCAGTGTTCCTCCTTAATCATGTCATCAGTCGTAGTTAAGATCACTTCCTGAAATGTTAGTATAAAAGGAAAAAAATTCTTTACTTCAATTGCTCAACAATTGATCACATTAGTCTGATAGAATTACACACATGCTCATTCAATAACTTGTGCATCCCTTTTGTATGAATACAAACTCTTCTATATCTTAATTGTGAAGCTGAAGTCAAACCTGCTAGTATCATAATTTAGTTACATATAGATTCAATTTGAGACTCATCATCTAAAGATAATATTTTTGATACTCTTTCAAAATATCCTATGTTCAATTGACCATGACAAGATTTTAGGGTTCTTTTAGTCAAACTCATACTTTTAACAAAATCTCTTTTCTTGAGACACGTCAATCTTTGTTTAAAGAAAAACCCTATCTAAGAATCATAATGCAATAATAATATATCTTTAATCTTATACTTTCCAATTCAAATAACCATGAGAAGTTAAGTAATAAGATCTTAATAAAATAACGATTTTTCATAAACGAAAATAATATTTCATTACGTCGGTCATCTTATCACGTGAATCCGTTCATGCCTTTTAAACATATATTGTAGTATGCCAAATTCAACCGTGCTATCATTATTCAGGACTAATAATTACTTAGGCTATGGACTCCATACTATTGTATCCACAGAAAATAAAAGAAAGTCAACAAAGTTTTGCAATCAGCATATTACCAAATTCTAAGTAAAATGATGTACATTCTAACTTTGATATTTGGGAACCAACCTTTTGTTTCAAAAAACAGAACTATACCCTCATCTAAGAGGCTATATGTTCTTATATAGCATTCCATGAAAACTAACACAAGAATAATCAACAACCATGCATTGCTAAATAAATTATAGCTATGATAATTCAAGATTTTCATGTGACTTTACATAACCTAACCAACTTACGTCTTTGGTGTAAAGTCATAACTCTACTCTCTAATCTAACGAAGCTCATTTATAGTGTACATAGTAATTATTATAACAACAACTACAAAGAAGATCATTTTGATATTACTATGAAATGTTGAAATTCCTTATTAGGTTTAAGCTGCAAGTCAAGAACACTATGCATAATTAATGTAATAATATGCCTTGCTAAATTTTTACATATCTTTATCTATTTCTTTCACTTAGGGTTTTACAAAATGACATCAAATTATGAATCAAAAGGATTTATGATGTTCTTTTTTGTTTTTTCTTTTAACAAGTTTTTAATCATGATACAAAAATTTACACATTTCACATCAATCTCAGAGAATACATATAACATCATCTATATTGATACATCCTTCGTATGGAATATTTACATACCAGTATTTCTTTGTGCATACTTCATCTATTTTGATCCTATGGCTATGTCATAGAATATGTTTTCCATACTAACATTGCTTTTACCATATTGTAACAATTCTAATTACTTCAATAAATAATGATTCCTTCTCTCAGGAAATAAATCATTTTCTTTCATTGATTAAAAAGTATTACATATTCCTTCCCTTTTATAGGTTTTCAAATAAAGTCAACTAAGTATGGTTAATTTATACCTTAAGTAAATCTCATAATCACATTTCAAATGTACTGAATTCATTTATCACACTCCTAGACAATACTCATCCATACGAGTATATATACCTTTTGTCTAACGAAGAAAACTTACGACAAGGATAACATACCTCACTCACAATTTTTATGAGGGTAAAATACTTATCCTTACTTCTTTGGAGAAACTTTGGAGTTGAACTTTAGAGAACATTTTCCCCTCATCCCGTACAGTTCATGCATCAAAAATAAAACAAGACAACTTGATTAGACTTCAAACTTATTTATCTTATGTTGAGCCCATCAGGCCCGAGTGTTGTAACCTACAACTCTGATACCATCTCTAACATACCTGATTAATCAATTAAGTAATTTAGTAAAAATTACTCCAAATATTTCGTAGGAACATAAAATATCTGGCATCAATAGTAGCTGATTAATTAACAAAATAAAACTATACAACTCTTTGTCATTCCTTTGTAAAATACACATGCTACTTAATAATTGCAATTTACTTCAAAATTATAATGAATAGTACTAACATCAAATCATGTCATACATAAGAGGAAACACATATCATAATATACATGAGAGAGAGACACATATACGTGGTTCACCCACTCCTTGGGCTACGTCCACCAAACCGTCTTATCTTATTTATTACTCAAATAGACAGTTACATCTTGCAATATAGTTATTGCTTAACACTTCTCAAAACTGCTTTCGTAGAGTATTTTCTCAAACACTCCACAATATAGCTTAAAAGCTTTACAAAGATTCTTTTCATATTAATCTCCAACAGCTCATTCAAAATATTAGACAAGCTACAGGGATCAGGCCTCTACAAGGCCGCCCCCTCCCATTCTCTCTACGAATGAACAAAAGATATTCCTACATATAACAGATAGTTAAATGTACATTTAATCTATCATATGGAATGCATACGGAAATCCGTAACCCAAATCTCTATACAACAACCACCACTAATAATTCAACATATAACAATACACTACATGGAATGACATCGACAACAACATATATATATATGTATACTACCCAAATATAGTTATAAGCACACCAAATGACGATCGTGCCCAGTATAGCCAAATTAGGCAGGCTGTGCCCAACTCTCATAAAGGATTTTTACTGAGTAAACAACAAATCTGCGTGGGTCGAATCGCCTACAGGAATTCGCCCCAAGAATAAATGATAATGCATTTCAGACAGTGATCGAATATGATTTAACATAGAGTTGAAAGGTATGAAATAATTATGGTTTTGTTTAGAAAAAATGCAGCATTCACATTTGCAATTCAAGCAGTAATCAAAAGGAACTCGACATGGTTTCCTTCTAAAAATATAAACCCATAGGGTTACAGCTTCAATGCATTCGACCTAAATGAATATTTAAGGAGAATATCCATAAGGAATTCGACACTACCAACCTAAATATAGGTCTTGTATGAAGCAATACTCTAAGAATGGGAAAAAACACAATACCTCCAGCAGGTTTAGATTTAAATGTAACTCAACAGGAATTAGCTTCTACGACTCTTACTTCCACAAGCATAGTATTTAAACGTAAATAACATATCTAACTTTATAATTAAAACAATTGTACGAGGATCTAACTCAGCTATCACCTTGATCCTTGCTCTGTTCTAGACAACAAGAACCTGTAGAGATTGCTTGACCAGAGCTATCCTCAGGTCAAAAAACGCAGAGGCTCAAGTCTCTGATAAAAGAAGACAACAAAATGCATAAATACTCCTTAGGTCAAGAAGCACAATGCTTACATTCTATCCCCAAGTTAGGAAGTAAATGATATTATGAGATCTACATAGTAAAGAACAACAACAACAATTAGATCTGCATGTTCCAGACTCGGCAGGGTTCTTGATCCACTCTTATGAAATCATACTACACAAACCTGAGGTATAATAAGAAAAACAATAGCAATCAGAACATAACCACAAACCAAGCCAGAGGGATAAATCGAACGGTATGTGAAAAGGTGTGGTGCATTTTTCCACCTAGATAAGCAGTCGATTATATAAAAGAAATCACAATGGATCGCTCATAGGCAGATACGAAAAGTTTAAAATATATAGATCCTCCAATCACTCTGGATTTTGTTGAACGGCCACCCAGACCATAATAAGAAATTATACAAGAATTATAACATACAATAATCAGGCAATAGTAAAGTATGGTTTAAACCGGGAGTCACCCAGCTCTCTGCACCAGTTATAACCAAAGACCAACATCGTTTTCAAACAGACTCTCCGGTAATGATCTAGATAAAAATGACTATGTTTCAACATCTACCCAGAAGAGAAACAAAATTCAGTAAGCGATAAAATGTAGGTAGTATTCATAGACACCATTCCAGCATTTGGATCCTTCACTTAAGGAAAATAGAACAGGGATTTGGGATCAGGCTTAACAGCCGTCCTTTACCCAATTTCCTTCCCGAAATGTATAACTATACCAAGAAGGAAGAACATAAATATGGCTTTATTATACAAATCCGGGGAGGTAAGAAATATGGAGAAAAAAAGAAACATAAATACTTATAAACAAAAGCACAAATAGGAAATAAATGTTGGGATCGGGCTTTCATGCTCAGACACAGAGCCAGTAAAAAGAAGAAACCATCCGCAGAGTAAGAGATCATGCCGATTAGTATTTTCCCATCTCCAAATGCCATGTAACATACCCTTTTTGCTGAAAAACATTTTGTGTTGGAAAACATTATGTTAACTTTTATTGTAAAGATTTATATTGGACAAGTGTCCAAGGATGACTATAATTGCACAATATTTTATTATTTAATAAATAAAACAGGAGAAAAACACCTAAGGGGACTGTTGTCAGAGTGTTTACTGACCCACTAGGTGGAATGGAATCTAGGGTAGAAGGAAATGGACAAGTGGCAGCATCATGATGCCACTAACTAGCTGTTGGTATGGGACAACTCCCTTGAAATGTGGTCATAGTTCCCTGGAAGGTGGGACTGGAGCTTGAGGCTCATTTATTCAAAACTAACCACTAAAGACCTAGGCAGTCTATATAAGAGCCATCGAATTATGAACTGAGGTTCATCACTTTTCCTGACGAGGAAATTTACCTTGGGGTTTTGTTGTTCTTGCACCCAAGAGATTCGATGAGGGGATATGCTGAGTTTTTTATCATGGTGTAGGTATGCCTATTATACTACTGAGTGCAGAATTTACATTGCTAAGTGCAGAAGGCATATTTTTTAGTGCATAAGTTATACTACTGAGTGCAGATGTTACATTGTTGAGTGCAGAAGGTATATTTTTTAGTGTAGAAGTTATACTACTGAGTGCAAGAGTTATATTACTGAGTGCCTTGCTTCTACACAGATTCCATTTACTTAGTGGTTCAGTAAGCAAGATCGGGGGTCCAACGGAAGCAAGTAGTTTGCTGCTTCTTCTGGAAAAGGTTGGGAGGAACAGGCCTCCTTGGGTGTTTGTCAGCCCTATCTTCATTTACAGGTTCTACTTGTCTTTTCTAATTCTAAGTAGTTAAAGTTTCTTTCTACAATTATCGATTTACTGTTTGCAAGGAAATTATTAAACAAATGCATTTATTTTAGTTTTTGACCTAATTAGGATTATGTATAGTAATGATTATGTATGCTGAATTGAATAAAATATTTCTCCGCATTTTCCCCCATGCTAATGGTTCTGCATCATACTCTAGTACAGAGAAGAGATTAAGGTAGATAAATTGATAGGCAGATTGCCAAATGAATGAGAAGATCAATACTGTTGTATTTCATTAGTTTTTCTCACTGTTGGGCACCATTTTGACCTCTTTTTGTCATCTAAATATCCTCCATTTTCCTCCATAAAACCCTCATACCGATCTATAAAGCTTTTAGTTCACCACAGACTTTGTTTAAAAAAGGTATTAATGTCATTGCTTGTTAACAAATTGAATTTGAGATTTTTAGAGCATTTAAACTAAGGTTTTATTCAGAATTACAGGATGTGCTAACTTCCCGTAATGTCTCCAAAGTTGAGCACTTGCAGGCCAGCTAGGCATTAACTGAAAGATGGAGGAAAGATCCTCAGTGTCCAAGGATGGACGAATTTCCAATGAATAGATGACGTGGCTCTCACAGGTGGCAAGTCAAAGTCGGTCAAAGATGACCACCTATGCTACCACTCAGCACAAAAGCAGGGCAGTTCGGATTCTGTTGAGTTTCACGATTCTGAATGAGGATCTCGATGGCTATGTTCATTAATTAGTTTACAAGATTATAGCATTTCCAGTTTCTTTCGAATTTGTATAAGTACTTCACAAAACATTGGATCAATAATCACGATTTTGGGAAGAACGCATATTGCTTCTGAACTGCGTGGTTTTACTGTGTAGTCAATTTATGGTGAATACAATTAGACTTTCAGTTCTGTAAATCTTCAACTGTGTGTGGAACGAGGAACTGGAGGGCCCCCATTGTTGAGTTCGCACACTCTTACATTGCCAGTGAATGCGATTTAGATGTTTGTAGCGATTTAATTTGATGCATGCGATTTAGATTGTGCCATTGGTATGTGTTAATCCCTGTAGTATCTAGTTTATTATTGCAGAACGAATTCAGTTAGTTTTCAATTAATTTTATTACAGCTCTGTTCTCATTTAATAGTTCAAGCCACGATTTCATCATGCTACACATCACTTACATTTCTATGAGCTCTGTCTTCTATTTTGTTAAATGTTAAAAGAACGGTTCAGACTGTGATTTTAATATGTCATACATTGTTGCTCATTTGAAGATAAAGTGTTTGGAACAATTATCAATTACGAACAATGTCCTGTAAGGGAATTTAATGGTTAATTGTTCATTCAGTACTGGGATGTCAGGCAGAACTTTGTAGTTTGTATCTTAGGGTTAGAATCATTGTTAAATTGCTTTCACTATCTCAGTTCTTTCACCAATAGATTGCTTTCCTAAATAGATTGCTGTGTACTTGAAAAGAACAAATGAAGTTATCCCTGTAAAAGGATTTTTGTATCTTTAAGTTACAGTACTTCTCATTTGACAGTAGATTCAATTCACAGAAAATTAAGTTAACCAAACAAGTATATCTTTAAGTCCTAAAACTTGGATATGCCTCTAAGCTTACAGACCCGGATTGATATAAATTTAAGGTTCGATCTGCATTAGTGGATTGAAGCCCAACATTTTGGCGCCATTGCCGGGGAGGCATTGTAGAAGCAGTCCTAGGAACTTTAGTTTTCTGATAAAAACAAAAATTTCAAACAAAAACACAGACTAGATTTTACTTTTATGTCAAGACTAAGAGACGAGAAAGGAAGATTTCTTAAAAAACCCCCAAAAACAGAAGTAACAGGAGCTTCTCTTCTAAAAGGATTCATCTCAACAGTTGGTAGTTTCAAAATGTCTGAGGAAGAAGCATCAAAAGGCCCAACTGCAGAACAGAGAAGGGAATATGAAAGGATGTTGGAAATAGAAAAAAAACGAAGACACGAGAGAAGGGAAGAAGAGAGAAGACATGTGAGGGATGAAGGAACAGCAGAAGATCAGGAAACCACCTTTAAATTTCCTATCTTAGATACTAGCGTTATCCTAGGAGAAGAGGTAAAAATGAAGAATATTACACCATCTGTCTTACCAAACTTCTATGGCATGACCTCTGAAGATCCTGACTCTTTCCTAATCGAATTCGACATCTTGTTTCGAACTTATGGGTATACTGATGACACCCATAAGCTCCGTCTTCTCCCTGCTACTCTTAAAGCAGCTGCCTTGAAATGGTTCATGGGTTTAGGAGAACATTCTATCACTAGCTGGGATGAAATGAGGAAGATCTTTCTTCAAAAATATCAGGCATATTGCAGATCAAAGGGCTGAAAGATGACATTTTTGGAATGACTCAATAGGAATATGAGAGTTTGGAGGAGTATTTGGAAAGGTTCTCATACAACTTACAGAAATCTAAATACAATTCTTTAACACCTGAAATGATTAGAACAATATTTTTGAAAGGAATAAGAGAAGAGTATTTGGATATTCTAAATGTTATGGGAAAGGTGACATCTCTTACCTTCCCTTTGATGAGATACAAGATTTATGTCACAAATATTCAAGAGGAAAGGCTCGAACTGGAAAAAGGGATATCAATACCAAAGCAACCAAATCTGCAAACAGTAGTATTTCTAGGGCTGATCTTGGAAATCTGCTAGAAGATTTCAAGACTGATTTATTAAGTACCCTGGGTACACAAGTCGAAGCAACAAAAACCAAGAAGAGACAAGAACAATAGGACCAACAAGATCAAGCTTTGTCTATTTTTTGTCCTAAATGTAGAAAGAAACACCCACTTAGAGAATGTCCTTTAAATACTGTTGAAATTTGTGGCTTATGTACTTTTAATCACAAAACTGATGAATGCCCTAGGTTGAAGGAATTACAGGTAGCTCGAATGGAGTAAAATCACAGCATGGAGTCTCTCTACTTCATGGGACAACGGAGACCTTGGCAGCCACGATTTTCAGGTATGTCTCAAGATCCTATGCAGCAATTTAATACAAATTATCAAACTCCTATTCAGAATTCATGGACTGCACCCATGCCTTGGCAAAACTGGTCTCCTCCATTAGCTCAATCTGCTCCAAATTGGAGAGGGTATGCCCATGGTAACCAGACATATCAACAGGCTTATTTGAATCCCTATCAACAACCTTCTTCCTATCCTCAATATCAACAGAATCAAGTCCAAGCCCCATCTTTTCAAAATCCATCTTTTCAACAACCCAACAACATGCCTCCTCAATTGGGTACACCACCTCAACAACTTCAATTGCCATCCAATCAGCCTCCACCTCGGCCTACACAACTGCCATCTCAGCCAATTCCAAATCCAAATAATAAAACAGATAGACCCATGTATAATGTTGATGATGGAACAACGCTTCCTTACTCCATTCTCCCACTGCAAAATATCAATTTGAGATCTGGGAAAACCTTACACAAACAATCTCCTGTTATCTTAGAAGAACCACCAGAAAATGAAAAAACTCCAAAAAAATTAAATACAGAAAAATCTCAGTCAGAAAATCACAGTCAATGAGGGAACACAATAGTATCTTATGCACCTCCTTTTCCTGAGAGGTTAGTCAAAGAAAAACCTTCGATTTCCTTACCTGATTTTGATGTTCTGAACGAGTTAACAAATGTATATCTGAAAATTCCTCTACTGCAGGCTATAAAATATATTCCAATTTACACTAAAGCAGTTAAGGAACTATGTCTTAATAAAAGAAGGAAGGATCCATTGAAAATTCATGTGGTAGGCAATCTAGCGGGGTTAATGTCCAACACCGTTTTCATTGAAAAGTATGTAGATCCTGGAATTCCAATGGTTACAATTACTATTAATAACTTTTCCATCCCAAAAACATTGATCGATTTAGGTGCTTCCATTAACGTCATGACACTAGAGACAATGAATTACCTTCACTTGACAAATCTCAGACCCACCACAACAGTCTTGGAATTGGCTGATAGGTCTAAGATTACACTTGAAGGGGTCTTAGAAGATATTATTGTTTCCTTAGACTCCTGGGAGTATCCTGTTGATTTTATCGTGCTACAGCCAAATTCTAACTTAGGAGGTCACCCATTGATCCTTGGCAGACCTTGGCTGGAAACAACGGATGCTTTCATAGGATGTAGGTCAGGAAGTATGCTCATTTCACATGGGACAGAGAGAAAACAGATTGCACTTTACCCTTCTGCCCAACGGCCTTCTACATTAGATCAGTTGTCATGGATTAATGAAACCAAAGAACAAGTAGAAGAGGTGATTCAGCCTGTTCTGAGTATAAATCAGTACTTTGATTTTTAGGAAGACAACCACGAAGATCTACTGGATTATTTCATTGTTGAAGCTGATATTTCTGCAGAATTACGAAATATGGAATATGCTGTAGCAGATCAAGTTTTGGGTTATAATTTTCAAGAAAATTGCAATGTTCATTCCCTAGCATTAGCACTTCATGACGTTTTTAATGTTCATTCCATCACCGATATTCACAGTAAAACGGTTGAACTCAGTCCAGGCAAAACTCTGAAAATAAGTGCACATCTTACCACATCACAGGAAGAACAGTTGATTACTTTGCTGACTAAATATTCCCATGCATTTTCCTGGGAGTACACTGATATGCCCGGTATTCATCCTGAGACATGCACTCACCACATTTAACTAGATGAAAAAATACGACCTCTGAGACAACCGCAACGCAGAATGAACCCTATGCTAAAAGAAATAGTCAAAGACGAGTTGCAAAAGTTGTTAAAAGTGGGATTTATTTACCCCATCTCCGACAGCCAATGGGTCTCACCCTTGGTTGTTGTTCCTAAAAAAAAGGTAAATGGCGCATATGTATCGATTATAGGGAGTTGAATAAGGCAACTTTAAAAGACTATTTTCCATTGCCTTTCATTGATCAAGTGCTGGATGCTTTAGCTGGAAAGGAATATTTTTCATTTTTAGATGGCTTCAGTGGTTATAATCAGATTAGTATTGCAAACGAAGACCAAGACAAAACCACCTTTACATGTCCCTGGGGCACTTATGCCTACAAAGTTTTACCTTTTGGCTTATGTAATGCCCCAGCTACCTTTCAGAGGGTTGTCTTGGCCATCTTTGCAGATCTAATTCATGAGTGTGTTAAGGTTTACATGGATGATTTTTCTGTATATGGACGTACCTTTGAAGATTCCTTAGCAAATTTGGAGAAAATTCTGAAAAGGTGTGTTGAATCAAACCTTTCCCTTAGTAACGAAAAGTGTTTTATGATGATGACTGAAGGGATAGTTTTAGGACACCACATTTCTTCGTCTGGAATAAAAGTAGATCCTGCTAAAATTCAAGTCATTAAAAATTTATCTGAACCCACAACTCAAACAGATGTAAGAAGCTTTTTAGGGTATGCAGGCTATTATCGTAGATTTATTGCAAATTTTAGTAAGATAGCCCCGCCATTGTTTAAATTGCTTTCAAAGGACGTGTGTTTTACTTGGGATATTGACTGTCAATCTGCATTTCAGACACTTAAGGAAAAGCTCTCAACTACTCCCATTTTAAGGGGACCAAATTGGACATTGCCTTTCCATATTTCAACCGATGCCTCTGCTACTGCAATAGGAGCCTCATTGGGCCAGAAACAACATACTTTGACTTATGCTATCTATTTCATTAGTAAAAATCTGACATCTGCAGAGCTGAATTACACAGTCACTGAAAAAGATATGTTGGCAGCGGTTCATGCTGTAAACAAATTCCGTCATTATATCACTGGCTATGAAATTTTTGTTCATACAGATCATTCAGCCTTACGCTATTTAATGAATAAATCTATCACTAATGGTCGGATTACTAGATGGCTGTTATTAATGTAGGAGTTCAATATCACTGTTTTAGATCGGCCTGGACGAGAAAATCAAGTGGCGGATTTCCTGTCTCGCTTACACAATACTGGTGAGGTTGTTCTGGTTTTAGATAGTTTTCCTGATGAACACCTATTTGCAATTTCTATTATCACTCCTTGGTATGCTGACATTGCCAATTACTTATCAACAGGCCAACTACCCCCATCTATGACATCTAAAGAAAAGAAGAAGATTATTAAACAAAGTGCTAGGCATATATGAGTTAATGGTGATCTCTTTTATACAGGATATGATTTAATTATAAGAAGATGTGTTCGACAGGATGAAGTCTTAGATATTCTAAAGGCATGTCATGATGAACCATGTGGTGGCCATTTTGCAGACAAAAGGACAGCATACAAAATACTCAATTTGGGGTATTATTGGCCTTCCATTTTCAAAGATGCTAAAAGGTATGTTAGAAGTTGTGATACTTGTCAACGAATGGGACGGCCAGTCCGGTCTGATGAAATGCCACTCCAACCACAAATTCTCATTGAACCATTTGAAAAGTCGGCCCTTGACTTCATTGGTCCAATTCATCCACCATCACATGGACAGAAGTACATTTTGGTCTGCACAGACTATGTTACTAAGTGGGTAGAGGCCAAGCCATTGCCAAGAGCCACCGAACAGACTGTGGTAAACTTTCTTTTTGAGGAGATATTTGTTAGATTTGGGGTGCCTAGAGAGATTGTAACTAATCAGGGTGCCCAGTTTACCTCTAAATTAGTGCAGGAGATAGCATAAAAGTATAAGATTAAGCATCGAAAGTCTACCCCTTACCATCCACAAGCAAATGGCCAAGTGGAATCTACAAACAAGACTTTAGAAGGAATCATTACCAAAACTGTCCAGATGCATCAGAAAGATTGGTCAGCTAAGCTGACTGAAGCTTTATGGGCATACCGGATCACTTGGAAAAACAGTACTGGGTTTTCTCCTTATCAACTGGTTTATGGTAAGCAAGTCCTCCTTCCTATAGAGTTTCAAGTTCATACTTTCAAGTTAGCCGCAGATTTGGGCATGGATCTCTCAGAAGCTCAACAAGAAAGAATACTTCAGTTGAATCAGCTAGATGAGATGAGACAGGCTACCATAGAACACAATATTCCGATACAACAGCAGAGAGCTCAATGGCATGACAAATTTATCAAAAAGAAGCAATTTCACATCGGTGACTGGGCACTCCTGTTTGACTCAAAGTTTAAAGACTTCAAAGCCAAATTTACAACTCACTGGCTTGGTCCATATGAAATTGCTGAGGTATATGACAATGGCTCAGTCAAACTTCAAACAATTGATGATGCAGCCTGTACATTTGTGGTCAATGGCCATCAGCTCAAACTGTATACCAAGCCTATCAATAAGGATGATTTTATACAGCACGTTTCACAGCAAAAGGAAATGCAAGTGTTGGATAAACACATCAGTGTTTTTCCTTCAACTGCTCCTTAGCTGATCTGATACAATAAGCCAATAAAACAAAAAGATAGAAAGAAAATAAAAATCACAAAAAGAAACAAAAAGCTAAAAAATATATATAAAAAAAGGGAAGTTTAGTTGTGAAAACCAGTTCGCTGGCATAATATAAACTTGAATTTTCTCTGGAAAACTAGGTTTAACTGGCCATTGAAAATTCACAAAAATATTATTTTCCAATTTCTTGTTTTGTTTTCCAAATAATGAAGATCTTGTTTGACTTGAGGACAAGTCAAAAGGTAGGCCTGAGGGGGATAAGCATTTTCATGCTCCTTTAGAACCCTCCAAGTCTTTTTCACAAGCAAAAAGGGACCTGACTTCCAGCAACACAAGTGATTTTTCATATGCAGAAGGGACCTGACTTTCAGTAAAACTGAATAATTTGAGATGGCAGACAGAAGACATCAGAAGGATAGAAATGACTCAGGATACAAACCAACTTCATCAGACAGCAAGCTCATCATACAAAGACATCAAGCAAAGTCTGTAAGAATTTATAGTTTTTATGTTTTAAAAAGTTTCAGAATTCTTTGTTTTTAAGCAATGACATATTGCCAACTATTGAAAAGCTTGACTGCCTATTTCTTTCATTATTCTGATAGTCTCTGCCAGTACCTTACTTACCTTCCATTAGCCTCTGCCAACACTTCATTTTTCCACCCTAGGGGTCAAAATGGTTGTCAGGATCAAAACCAAGGGAAATTTTTAAATACTGCACTCTACAGGATACAAACTGCATTCTACAGACATATCTTTCTTCTTGGTTTAAAGACAAACAGGGTCTCCTTCTCAGCAAAAAGTGAAATATGGACATAAAGAAATTTCAAAAGTTTCTTTCGTATATGTATTTAGTGCATCAGGCATTAAGTAATATATAGAATTTAAGGAGGGAAACAATGGTGATATATATCTTCAGCACATCTTTTAAAAAAAAAAGGTTCATTTTAAGAGAAATAGCCTGTTCAAATAAACATTGGGTATACAAAGAAACCGAACTGTATTTTACAGTTTATGCATTAAACGTTGGGCATATAAAAAATATTAAAGTGTTTTATAAACCAAAACCTTACCTTTCATTTTTTAAATTGAATGAAGTGGCATGTTATGAAATGATGAAAGGAAAACGTGGAATGATGCCCCACGACAGCATGTAAATTCCTGCATGATGTATTGATAAAATTAGGAACCACGACTGTGTTATTCTCCCCGAGGCTGAGTCCAGTTGTTGTCCCAGCAAAATCAACTGCTGTGTGAGGATAATTGACAGTGAGAAGGGGCCGTGGATTACAGGAAGTGTGAATACACGATTTGCTGAAGAAATCGCGTAGGCAGAAAGACAACCAGTGAGAAGGAAGCTGTGAATACACCAATATCTATGGAAATCGTGCAGAAGGAAGTAAAAACAGTTGCACTAGAGAAGAGGTAAAAATTTAAACCCTTTTCTTTGTTGAATACTCTGCTCAAACCAACAGAAATTTCACAGTTTCAGAGTATTGTTGTGGGGATAGGAAGACAAAGGCAGAGTTAAAAGATAAAAGGTTCCTGTTTTCTATTTGTTTTTCAAAATGTCATCTAGACTGGAACCATAGGAATTTGAGCCTGCAGACATTCATGAAAAATGCCTGGAAATTTTTGAAAAAAATAAATGGGTGCCTTTCTTTGAAAAATTTGATGGGAACAACGATAATGTTAGCCTAGCCTTTGCTGGCTCATTCGATGGAGAGAGGGCTACAGTAGGAAATTTAAACTTCAGACTGTCTGAAGACATTTTGGCACAAATTACCGGTCTGCCACAGCAAGGAGAAAGGTTTTTCAAAACCAAGCAATTCAAAGAGAAATCATGGATACCCTTTTTGTGCAGATCTAGAGGAGGGTCAGTAAACTGGAAGAAAGGCATACCAAGGAGCTAGTTGGTTCATCCCTGGGATGAAATAGTGTACATCATACAAAGATTCATCACCTATGAAGGGAGATTCAGTATTGTTTACCTTTACCACATCAAGCTGTTGCAACATTTGAAAGGTGAATGTGAGATCAATATGCCCTATTTCCTGTTACAAAGTCTAACTAAGATGGCTAAGGCTGTCCATAGGTGCGAAAAAGACAAATTGACAAGTCTTTTTCACTGTGGACTTATCAAAATCATCATCCAGCATGAGTTACGAAAGCAGAATTTTACATGGACAGAATTTTTAATCCACAATCAATTTGAAGAGAAGGAAGAATTGCATGAAGAGGTTTCAAAAGAAGATGAATTGCTGATGATAACATACCCTGAGGCAACAAGCTCAAAACTGCCAAAGGAGAAAAAGAAGAAAAATGAGGTATTGCTGATTACTGATGATGAAGACAACTCTGAGGCAACAAGTTCAAAACAGCCTTAGAGAAGGATACGAACTAGGAGTGTAATGAAAGAAGATAAAAAGTTTCAAAAACAAGAGCAAGTCTTCACCACTTACCAGAAGAAGCCAAGGAAGCATAAGCAAGTTCGAAGCCAGCCAGCATTTGAGGATGAGGAACATATACAAACTCTGGAAAGTCAAATTGGAAACCTAGCAGGTGAGAAAGGGAAGGATATCCAAGGAGCTGATGAAATAATAAAACAGACAAAGAAAATCAATCTCTTCTTGGATCAGCAAGAGAAAGAGAAAGAAAAGCCATTAGAAGATGAAAAACACACACAAACTTTGGAAGATCAAGAAGAAACCCTAGCAGGTGAAATAGGACAGGATATCCAAGAAGCTGATGAGATGATCAAACAGACAAAGAAAATCAACCTCTTTTTAGATCAGCAGGAAAAGGAAAAGGAAAAGCAGTCAAGACAGGGAGTACTAAAAGACTCAGCCTCTCTTTCCTCAGAGCAACAAACTGTGCAAGAAGAAAAGAAAGAGGGTTCAGTACAGGAAAGTGAAGAATTAGGGATGGACACCAATTCTGTCCAGCTTTCAATGAAGAAGAAGAAAACTTCCAAGAAAGAGATTAAGAGGTTGAAACTTGAAATAAAGGAATTGGAAGCTCAAGAATGAGAAATTGAAAAAAGACAATCGGAAGCTGAGAATTCAGAGGACACACATTTCTAAGAATGCATCCAGATGGTATAAGCAGAAGAAGACCTACAAAGCTAAGTATGAGAGACTGAAGGTCCTTTATGCATCTCCAACTTCAACAGATGCATCGTCTCAGTAGGAGATTAGAAGCAAGAAGGTCAGCAGCAAAATTTTGGTTTTAAAACAAGGTCAAATATTTTTGGCATGGGGACATGCAACAGCTTCCTCTTGGGGGAGATGTTGGGCACCATTTTGACCTCTTTTTGTCATATAAATATCCTCCATTTTCCTCCATAAAACCCTCATACAGATCTATAAAGCTTTTAGTTCACCACAGACTTTGTTTAAAAAGGTATTAATGTCATTGCTTGTTAACAAATTGAATTTGATATTTTTAGAGCATTTAAACTAAGGTTTTATTCAGAATTACAGGATGTGCTAACTTCCCGTAATGTCTCCAAATTTGAGTACTTGCAGGCCAGCTAGGCATTAACTTAAAGATGGAGGAAATATCCTCAGTGTCCAAGGATGGATGAATTTCCAACGAATAGATGATGTGGCTCTCACAGGTGGCAAGTCAAAGTCGGTCAAAGATGACCACCTGTGCTACCACTCAGCACAAAAGCAGGGTAGTTCGGATTCTGTTGAGTTTCACGATTCTGAATGAGGATCTCGATGGCTATGTTCATTAATTAGTTTACAAGATTATAGCATTTCCAGTTTTCTTTCGAATTTGTATAAGTACTTCACAAAACATTGGATCAATAATCACGATTTTGGGAAGAACGCATATTGCTTCTGAACTGCGTGGTTTTACTATGTAATCAATTTATGGTGAATACAATTAGACTTTCAGTTCTGTAGATCTTCAACTGTGTGTGGAATGAGGCACTGGAGGGCCCCATTGTTGAGTTCACACACTCTTACATTGCCAGTGAATGCAATTTAGATGTTTGCAGCGATTTAATTTGATGCATGCGATTTAGATTGTGCCATTGGTATGTGTTAATCCCCATAGTATCTAGTTTATTATTGCAGAATGAATTCAGCTAGTTTTCAATTAATTTTATTACAGCTCTGTTCTCATTTAATAGTTCAAGCCACGATTTCATCATGCTACACATCACTTACATTTCTATGAGCTCTATCTTCTATTTTGTTAAATGTTAAAAGAACGGTTCAGACTGTGATTTTAATATGTCATACATTCTTGCTCGTTTGAAGATAAAGTGTTTGGAACAATTATCAATTACGAAAAATGTCCTGTAAGGGAATTTAATGGTTAATTGTTCATTCAGTACTGGGATGTCAGGCAGAAATTTGTAGTTTGTATCTTAGGGTTAGAATCATTGTTAAATTGCTTTCACTATCTTAGTTCTTTCACCAATAGATTGCTTTCCTAAATAGATTGTTGTGTACTTGAAAAGAACAAATGAAGTTATCCTTGTAAAAGGATTTTTGTATCTTTAAGTTACAGTACTTCTCATTTGACAGTAGATTCAATTCACAGAAAATTAAGTTAACCAAACAAGTCTAGCTTTAAGTCCTAAAACTTGGATATGCCTCTAAGCTTACAGACCCGGATTGATATAAATTTAAGGTTCGATCTGTATTAGTGGATTGAAGCCCAACACTCACCACTAATATTCTGTATTAAATAATATAAATTTATGTCTTTCTCTTATCATTCCTTTCATCAGTCAAATTTTTAAGGTTCACTGTATTCTTGTTTCAGAAAATTTTATTGAATTAACAGCTGCAAAATAATTATTTCCTAAGTACATAGTACTATTATCCAATACTGCTAGCAAGTAGATATAATCGCATAAACAAATAGAACTCTTTCTATTACAAACAATGCATAATTATTTAGCACTAATCTTTATGCACATTATTCATTTTCTGTTATATTAATTATTTATTTAAACTATAGTTAATCCCATTCAGCATAGAATTAGAAACTCTAGCTTGTCGCTACATCATTTTCCATACTAATCACAACTATTAAAACAAAGAATCTTTATGTTATGCAAACAAAGTTTTCGATGACCAAACCCTAAAAGAATCAACACCTATCTCTCAGATTTATAGTCTAGTTAAGGTTCAAACACCATTAGTTAACAATATAATATGAATCTAGATACAATCTCATTACATAGTTGCAAACAGAAAACATTGGCTCTCGACCAACACATAAAATCGACTGATATGAATGACGAGCTTCATTACATACAATTGGAGAAATGCTCTCAAACTCAAACACATATATTATAACATAGAAAACACAGTTCTTTATTATCAAATACACAGTAGATTGCAAACGATAAGCTTCACCTCCTTTACACAAAATAGAGAAACGCTCATAGTATCATCCACACAAACACAAGTTGAATGAAAACATAAATCCTTTCAGTTATCGAGAACAGTAGAAGGGTGAAGCACCTCTCCTGAGTATTTTCTTTTACTGATTATACAATAGAAAACAATTACTACTAAAAACAATGATGAAAGGGTCGAGTATTTATCCTCCCCAAGCTACCAATAGCTCACGGGCTTTTGACGAAGATCAATCCTCAGAGAAAACATGAAGTATCGGAAAAACACACATGAAGGCCCAATAGTCATCTAACCGGAGTAACAAGGTAACCACCGAGGCTTACCGGTATATTTGCAGGTGCTAGCTATCAAAACCTAAGCTGAGAATCCATCGACGAAGGTACCTGCCATTTGAACAAGAGTGTGGTTAAAATAAGCGTTTGACAGAAGTCATTACAGGTGATATAATAACAACTGAAACTCTCAAAACAGAATAGAAGACACAGGGTTTGAACTGAGAACCGTTACCTTTAAAGAAATTATCATCGGAGTAGAACGACAAGACATTGCAAATGGTACCCATTACTCCATCATCAAATGCGAAGAAGGGAGCACAATAACTCCGAAAACTATCACCTAACAGACAAGAAAAGCCAAGTATCGAACCAAATTCCACAAAGAATCTGACGCTCATTATGGAACTTCAATTACAAGCTATCACTATAAAACACCATGATAATATCGGCTCTTAAGCTATCATCAGGTCACGGTTTTGAACCATGGGCACTCCACAAAAACCTACTAACGAAACCCTGAAGGCTCTCGTCCTGTTGGCCTCTCCTCAGAGCCACTACCCCGAATGCCAAGGAAACAATAACTCTGTAGAACATAGTGGTGGTTAGGGTTAGGTATCAAAGCCCAAACCCTTGCTAGATCAACGGTGGAGATCATCGAAGGGTTTCACGTAAACCCAAGCAACAACCATATTAAAGACACCATCATTACCATAGCCACCAAGGATGACATCTCAATTAACATTCGAACCAAAACACTTACAACTCGTCACAATGCTTGAACCATCATCACACCATCACGTGACTAGCACCACCACGATGTCCACAGAGACATTCCACTGTCTCGGCAGTTGGGAGTATTAAATACAAAGGGAAGCCAAAGTGCCTGCTAGCATGAAAACCTTCATAGAGTTAATGTCATCCATTCATATAATGTATCGATTTCGTTGATAAAATTCCCAACTCGATTATGTAATAACACCTTGTGGTAAGTCAAGGTGGTGTCAGATTCATTGCTAGGAATCCATAATGTCAAATAGGGTCACGTAGATGCACACACAACACCATATAATTATTGAACATAGGACTATGTATAGGACTTGGTATATATATATATTTCAATATAGTAGAAAAATTAAATAGAAATTTGTATATAGTTCATAGGCTAGCATTGGACTATGATATGAATTGCAATCATTCCTAGGTTAGAATTTAATCAAATCTTACATGTAATTCTTAGGCTCTAGAGTATATATAAAGAATTGCATATAGATTTTGCATTTTTATTTGCACTTAGCCATCACATATAGACATTGGTTATTCTCATAATTTGCATCGAATAGAACTCACGATAACAATACATAGAGTTAAACTATGATATATGGATCATATTCATTTGTTTGAACAATTTAATAAAAGGTTAGTACAGGGATTATGAATATTACAACGAACATGCTTCTGTTTTACAAACTAGGCTAACTGAAGTTCTCACCAATAGCATTTTCGACATTATGTCTCCTAAATCATTAAGACTTTGGAGACACGAAAACTCGTTAGAAACTCTTTGGTCACATGTCATAAACCTTAAAGCGCTTACCTGTAATCTACGAAAAAGGACGATTCAAACGCTTTAGCATGAATGCTAAGTAAGCCTCGGGGCATCTGTAGGACCCCTTCATCATCAAACAGAAGAAACACTAGTTAACACATATAAACTTATATCATTGGATCAAAAACAAAAGAATTGTGAAAGTACAGTTGAGTGAGTTTAACATCGAAATGAAGATATTAACTATATTGTCGCAAACATTACACTTTTGACCAACACAACTTTTAGTACAGCAAGACTACATTTAAAAATTTATATTATTTCCGCATAGTTAGATTACACATTAAAAGCTATATCGAAAATTTTTAATTTTTTGTAAATTTTTGGATGTTACATGTGGTATCAGAGCACGAGTTCAAACTCTAGGCTTGAAATAGGCTCATGCGCACAAACAGAAAATAAGAAAACCAAAAAAATTATGTTACTAACTTTTGTTTTAATTTTATTTGTTTGTACAGAACGATTTGTTATTAATTTGCAGGTATGGACATACCGGAGGAATCAACAGAGGACAGATCTCCTCATAATGAGCATAATAACAATAATAATAATGAAGGAATATATGTTGAATTAAATAACCAATCTTCAGAACTTCTTTGTACTGTAAAAGATTTAAAATCTGAGAAAAGAACTGTTAAGGAAGAAAATGAACGCATTATGAAGTCACGAGAAGAGTTAAATCATATTCTACTGGAGAAATACCATAATGAGGAAAGAGGAAGGAAATTAGAATCAAAATCTGATTCTGGTGCAATGTCTCACAAAAATAAGAGTAAGAAAGTTAAAAATAGTAAAAATATTAGTTACTCTTCATCTAAATCTGATCAAAGTAATTATACTTATGTTCATGACAGCAGTGATAGTGATAACTATTCTAAGAAGAGGAAACATAAGCATCATGAACAAATTACTGGAGAGTTTAAAAAGATTAAGCCAACAACTTTTAATGGCGAAACTGAAAAGGGGAGACAGCTAAAGCATGGCTATTTGGAATGAAGAAGTACTTTAATATTTACGATTACTCTTCTCAGTTAAAATCCAAGATGGCTATTTACAATCCGATAGGAAAGGAAGATATCTAGTGGCAGGATCTTAAAAGAATTAAGAACATAAAGGAAAGGGACGTAACCTGGAATATGTTTAAAAAGATATCTAAGAAAAATTTCTTGTCAGAACAGTACTATGAAGATAAATCAAAAGAGTTTTATGATTTAAAATTGGGTACTATGAACATGAAGGAGTTGTGCAGCAAGTTCCTTAGCTTATTGAGGTATGTACCTTACATGGTCGAAGAGAAGCCTTAGGTGCAAAGGTTTCTAAGTTATCTACCTTTCAACATAAAAGACATGATTGAGTATGATAACCCTTCCACTTTGGAAAAGGCTATGAGGAAAGCAAATTTCTGTTTTGATCAAAACCAAAAAAGAGAACGAACAGCTGGCTGGAAAAGTAATAAGTCTAATCATTTCGAGCATAAAAATGAAGAGCTTTGATCATAATTTTGGAAGTTTTAAGAAAAAATTTAATAACAGAAATTTTCCAAGTAACAATAACTACAGAAATAATCAACCATAGAATTTTACTACTGCAATAAATGTACCTAATAACAATAACAACACCAGGTATGTTGAACAGAAAGGACCTTTGAAGTGTTTTGATTACGGTGGATCACATAAGAAAGAAGATTTCCCATGCAACAAAAGGACAGTCAACAATATCCATAGCATACAAGCGGAGCCAACAGTTGGTGATGTGGCAAGAGAAATGCCAAGGATAAATGCAGCGCTGGAAAATCAGCAAGCAGACCATCAAATGTCCATGGTCGAAATCAAAGGTATGCTACAAAACCGATCTATTTCTATTTTGATAGATCCAGGTGCAAGTTTGAGCTACATTTCACCTGAATTAGTGAAAAATTGCAAGTTAAGAACAGAAAAGTTTGATAATTCTTGGTTAGTTCAGCTAGCAACAGGCACTAAAAGAAAGGTTACAAACTTTGTTAAAAATTGTGATGTATTTTTGAATCAGCTGAAAACCCAAGTTAATATGAATGTTTTACCCTTAGGGTCATATGACTTGTTGATTGGCATGGATTGGATTGAACAGCATAGAGTAGTGCTTAATTGTTATGAGAAATCTTTTACTTGTCCGAATAATGAAGGTAAAACTGAAACAGTAAAAGGAATTCATAGGAATATTTCAGTAAGACAAATTTTTGCGTTACAAGTTAAGAGAGCTGCCAGAAAGGGCTGTAAAATGTTTGTTGTTAATATTATTAATGATGAGTGTTCATCTAAATAAGACAAGTTAAAACTAGAGGATATTCCCATCCTTAGGGACTTTTCTGACGTATTCCCATAAGAAATTCCAGGATTACCTTTGAAAAGGGAACTTGATTTCACCATTGAGTTAGTACCAGGTGCGGTACCAAAATCAAAGGCTCCCTACAGAATGAATATTCTGGAGTTAGATGAGTTAAAATCTCAGCTGAAGGAATTAATAGATAAAAACTACATAAGGCCAAGTGTGTCTCCTTGGGGGAGTATGAGTAATTTTCGTTAAAAAGAAGGACGGTACCATGCGATTTTGCATCGATTACCATCAACTTAATAAAATGAAAATTAAGAATCGATATCCCTTACCTCGCATAGATGATCTATTTGACCAAGTACGCGGAGAAGAGATATTCACTAAAATTGATTTAAGGTCCGGGTATCATCAAGTTAGAATAAAAGACGAAGACATATTCAAAACTACATTCAGAACACGATATGGACACTACGAGTTCGTAGTTATGCCTTTTGGGCTAACCAACGCACCGGCAATGTTCATGTGTTTAATGAACAACGTTTTGCATAAATATTTGGATAAGTTTGTAGTTGTGTTCATTGATGATATTCTGATTTACTCAAAAACTAAAGAAGAGCATGACGAACATTTAAGAATAATTCTGCAAGTTTTAAGAGAACATCAGCTTTACGCTAAGTTCAGTAAATGTGATTTTTATAAAGATAAAATACAGTACTTAGGTCACATAATTTCTAAAGACAGAATTTTTGTCGACCCTGATAAGATAAAAGCAATTAACGAGTGGCCTGTCCCTAAAGATGTAACTGACGTTCGGTCATTTATGGGGATAATAGGTTACTACAGAAAGTTTATTGAAGGGTTCTCATGAATTGCAAATCCCATCACTTCGTTGCAGAAGAAAGGGAAGAAATTCGCATGGGATCAAAAGTGTCAAGAAAGCTTTAATAAGTTAAAAGAATTATTAACAACTGCACCAATTTTAAAAATTGTTGATCCTAACAAAGACTTCGTTGTATGCACTGATGCGTGCAACGATGGACTTGGTGGGGTCTTAACTCAAGAAGGTCATGCTATTGCTTTTGAGTCTAGAAAGTTAAAAATCCATGAAAAGAATTATGCAACTTACGATATTGAGTTGGAAATCGTGATATATGCACTAAAAATGTGGCGCCACCACTTGATTGGAAGAAAATTCATACTAATGACGGATAATAAGGGTTTAAAGTATTTGTTGGATCAAACAAATCTTAACGCAAGGCAAGCTAGATGGCTAGCTTTCAACACATAAAGTAGGAATTCTATATTCAACACATTAAGGGAAAAGAAAACAAAGTTGCTGATGCATTAAGTAGGAATTCTAGATTAAGCTTTATGGCAACAATTAGCACGTTTAAGACAGATTTGGAAAATCAAATTGAAGAAGGAATTAAACAAGATGAAAATTATCAAAAATTGCTTGGTAAAGTTGCTGAAAAATGTATCTGAAAATTTAATAACAGATTTCTGCATTAATAAAAATGGCTTAATGATTTATAAAAACAGATTTTATATACCAAATGTGTCAAAGGTTAAGCTATTAATTTTGGATGAAGTTCATAAGAGTCCTTATTCAGGACATCGAGGTTATCAGAAAATGATAACTATGTTAAGGAAGGATTATTTTTGGCCCAACATGAAGAATGAAGTGGATGAATACATAGCCAAATGTTTTGAATGTCAGACCATTAAGGCTGAACATCAACATCCCACTGAACTATTGCAGCCATTGCCAATTCCAGAATGGAAATGGGAGATTATAAGTATTGATTTTATTACAGGTTTTCTTAAAAACCAGAAACAGAATGACTCCATAATGGTGGTTGTGGACAAGCTAAGTAAGACTACTCATTTTATTCCTGTTAAAACCACTTTTAAAGCTTCTAACATTGCAGATGTATTTATGAAGCAAATCTTTCGCTTGCATGGAATTCCAAAGGTAATTATTTCTGACTAGGACTCTAAGTTCACTGGAAATTTTTGGACAACACTGTTTAAAGTTTTAAATACTAAACTAAATTTCAGCACTTCTTTCCACCCACAAACTGATGCTCAAACAGAAAGGGTAAACCAGATTTTAGAAGACATGCTAAGAATGTACGTCAAAGATCAGCCATCTAAGTGGGAAGATTATTTACATTTAGCAGAATTTGCATACAATAATCATTATCAAGCATCTGCTAAGTTAAGTCCATTTGATATTTTGTATGGAAGAAAATGTTGTACTCCTATTTCTTGGGATAACCCTGTAGACAGATTACTGCTATAAGGATTAGATTTATTGAAAGAAATGGAGCTAACCGTGAAACAAGTTCAAGGTAACTTAAAATTTTCCCAAGATCGAGAAAAACGTTATGCAGATTTGAAACTATAATGTCCCAAAAATAGCATAAAATTTAAAAATTTCCCGTCTACGGTATTTGCTAAATAAAGGAGAATGATTCATAAGCTACTACTAACACAGTTAATACATTTATGTTTGCACCACAATTAAAGCAAGAATCTAAGACTTTCATGTAACTTGGTCTCTTTAATGTTTGAGTTCTGAAATCTACATAAGTGAGATGAAAACACAATGATAGTATGTTTTTAACTATAGTCGTAATTGCTAATGCAAAAGTAGAATCAATGTTCTTACTATTTCAAGAATCATATGATTGAATGGTGAATGTCTAATGACACCTTTAGGTGATGTACCTTCATTGATGATACATAGTTCTCAGGATGATGGTTGCAACACTCCAGGAGAGGTAGTTACATACCTCGGCAGGGTTGTCGAGGGGTACGTGTACGCTTGGTTGTTTTGGACTTACTTAGCATCCTGCTAATACTATTCTCATGTGTTTGTCTGTGCAGGAAAATTACTAGGGTTTGGTCTTTCCTAATGAGTGGGTTCATAATTCCGAGGCACATAAGATTTACTAGGGGAATCCTATGGGTGAAAATCAACCCAAAGGATGAACCATAGAAAGGAATAGGACTTGTAATATAAACAAGGGGAAAGGGGGTTCCACTATGGTAATGTGACTCTAATATGTTTTAACAAAGAGTGGAGTGTTTTATGTGATACTCTATAGTTTATGTACCAATAAATTACATCCCCACTAGCGTAGAGTAGGTATGAAATTTAATGCACTTGAATGTGAAGTGGGTGACATACATGTAAAGAGGGTTTTGTAAGAGAATTGGGGGTTTGGCATTTCATTCCTATTTCGACTTATTGCTCACTCTTCTGGATCTGCACCTTGTTCATATGGTAGTTATGAGGGTTCCCTCACCCGAGCAAGGCTCGTGGTCATTGCACTTAGTGTTTTGTTGAGCTTCGACTATAGCGTGGACTGCGCATTTCTAACAGGTAAGGAAAACTTACCAAAATTGTAATTTGAGTTTTTTTCTTCTGGAATCGAAATTTCAGGGTGTAATAACTGGTTTAGCTTGTTGAAAATGACAGGTGCCAACAATCTTCGGGTGAATATTGTGATGGTTCAAAGTTCTACTAGCGTGGATAGGGAAATGGTAAGTCCATCTTACCCACTCATTATCCTGCCTCTCGCAACATTGGAAATGTATGTATGTGTCTCGTTTTGGTTTGGGAAAGAGGATCCCATAAGCCCTTGGCTTACTGACTCAACTTGGGAAGCATGTCAGCTGCCTAAGAGCTAGACTAGAGAAACCGTGGAGGGTTTTCAAATGTATTGTAAGAGTTTAAGCTGTGCAGCTGGGACTACATTGTGACAAGGATTGATTGTGAAGCTGGTCTATGTAATCGATGTTTTCCCCTTCCTGTACACTGTGATTTTATGTTTTAAAAAGGAGGACATGACCTCTAACTGGGATGTATGATTTACCCTGTCTCAAATGATAGATTTCTATCTTTTGTTTTTCCTATGTGAAATGAGAACTAAGCCTGCACTGTTCGATTTCGATACAATGAGATTCTATGTATGTTTATAAAATGTTGTATAAGAACATTTAAATGATGCTGTGTCTTTGGCATCACCTATTTGGTAACGTAGCTAGGGTATGAAGTGATGTCGATTGAAATGTTGTCTGCGTTGGTAAAATGAACATTTGTATGGGAACAATTTGAATGTTGTACACTACATTTTTCTTTGTTTTGTCTAGAGATGTGAATCCTGTAAGAAACACTTATGAATTCTGGCTTTGAGAAGAACATGGGATTCAACCCTTGTCTTCTGCTTTCAATTATCATGTACGTTTTAAAATGCGCAGGGTGTCTTGCTTCTATTTGTGGTTTTAACTATGGGACTCAAATTTCATGGATGAAATCTGTGGTTTTTTTTGCTATAATATATGTCTATTGATTAACGTAGAGTTTATTGATAAAGTGCAAAAGGTGCCCTAGCTGGAAGAATCGTGACAAATAGACTTTCTGTTTAAAGTTTGGAATCCATGGTTTTTAAAAGGGAAAGCTATCTTGAAAAGAAGCAGATCTATCGTACTCTGTGTTTGATAGTAGAAATAGCTATGTAAATAAATAAGAAAATGATGACTGGCGTATTGATTTTTCTTGCTATCTTTGGTCGAAAGACTTTCTTATTCTGCTGTAGCACCTGATCTAGACTTTCAGCCTGTAGGTAGTTTCGTTGGTGTTGAGTTATGGATCGAAAATTAAAAGAATGTGTGGGTGTATGTTTAGGCCCTACAGAATCGTTTTACTAGATTTCTGTAGATGCGATGTTTTGCTAAGCTTGTGTAATGGGTTTCTAAATCGTCTTAACAAAGTGATCAACATTTTCTGCTAAAAGAGAAAACAATTCGATTTCAATGGTTAGATCAACATGTTACTTTTAAACAAGAAAGAAATATAATGACAGGTAAGAAAAATTAATAAAAGCAAAAGAAATAGATTTCTATGGATTTAAACACTGCTTGATGATTTCCATACTTTGAAAGTTTAAGAAAAAATGATTGCCTAACAAAGGCTAGAGGACTAGACCTGCTAGGCAATGCCAACAGATTCGGGATGAATCCTAAGTTCAAACTGACATAAAGGTATATACTATTTTAATAATTTGTTTACACAGAAAATATAATTAATGGATAATTTCTTTAAGAATTGCATACCTACTAATTCCTAGAGCTTGTTCCAGCTAATAATGACTTGCACACTCAGCCAACTAGTTAATGAAAAACTACTGAACTCTTAGCTGACCTGATGATTTGATCTTGGAATAGATGACTTTGGGACTACCACGTTCCTCCCAACCATGATTCTACAACCGTTCCTGGTTCAGTATGAATCCCCCTGAGCTGGATCTGACATGCAAACTGAGAGGTAGAGGTCCTACATGCATGTCTGGTTCAGATATGAGAATTTTAAGTAAGGGAAGCTTCACTTCTTGAAGCAGAGGACTTCTCTTGCTTCATAAGAACTTCTCTCCAAAATAATAGAATAATCCCCCAACCCTGGGGGCTGTCCTCTTTAAATAGGTAATCTTTGAAATTCAGACTGTTAGAATTACTAGTTTCTTTAAAACAATTTAAATTATATATATATAAAAGAAAATATTATTTGTTCACTTAACTGCTAGTTAATTTGGGACTAGGACTTGTCACTTTGTTTTATCAAAGTGTTTTGATTTGTAATCTTTTTATAATAATAATAATAAGTCCACCTTAAATATTAATAATTAACATTTGGTAAAGTGGCGGCCCACTTATGCATAAATATATATACATAGAAGAATAAATAATAACAATATTTTTCTTAGAAGCTCTTAATAATAGTATTTAGCTTTGGGCCTTTTAAGCACTTTTGTTCACATGATAATTCTTTTAATTCTCTTTTAAGGATAGGGCCCACTTCTTTGGACGGTTTCGACAAGTTGGTGAGGCACCTCTAGTCTCTCCCTTTGCATGTCATATCCCTCGTTTTAACATGGTAGTTCCCGCAGTAGGTGATGATAATAAGATTTATTTAATCAAGTCAAAATAGTTGTGTTAAGATACGTAAGTGCTATTGAGAGTCCTCTCGACTCAACACTTGAGATTAGTAACCTCGAGTGCTCTTCAAAGCCGTCTAAATCAACACTCTCACATGGGCGTTACGCTAGTTCAATTCCAGAGCCTCTGCTCAACACTAGATCTAGAATGTGGTTGTGAGGCACATCTAGGATATTTAAGTGGCCTCGGATCCAGTAATCATTTCTTCCAAGCTTGGAGTGCTCCAGGGTTCATGCCCAATACTCAATGTACATCGGGGCTTAGGCCCAGTACAAAATACAATCCTCTAAATACATCCGGACTTAAGCTTGGTATATAGGTCATTCATGTGTTTCTGAGTCCAAGCTCAACACACCAAATAATCAACCATGTAAATCATTCTCTGCACAGTATAATGTAATAAAAAAGATAATCTCAGTATATCATAATTTTGTAATTACTTCTCGAAATACAACATAGTTTATTCATTCGGTTTTCCTACCCCGCATATATTAAAAAATGAAACAAATCAGGGTCCATGCCCCATACATCAACTCATAAAGGAAACTAAATCAAAACATATTAATTCTCTGTAAAACATAATAAATCACATATATTGGGCCGTGACCCGACATGGCATCATGACATAGTTAGTCAAAAAGTTGGGATATTACATCCTCCCCTCCTTAGAACAACACCGTCTCGGTGTTTCCTAAGGCCTAGAGATGAGTCCATGAAACAAGGCGGGGTATGCCTCTCTCATGGTATCCTCATTCTCCCAAGTGGCCTCATCTAGTCCAAAGTGCCTCCATTGCAATTTCAGGTGAGTAATGGTCCTCCTCCTAAGATGGACCTCTCTCTTGTCCAGAATGTGGAGTGGTTCTGGTGTGAACTCCCCTTCGGGCTCCACCTATAACAAGGACCAATCGATGACATCTTTAGTGTCGTATACATATTTATTTAATAAAGAAGCATGAAAAACATTATGAAATTTTATATTTACTGGTAGGGCTAACTCATATGCCACTGGACCCTTCTTGACCAGTATTTCAAAAGGTCCACAAAATCTTGGGGCTAGTTTACCGCAACGTCCCAAACTTAACGAGCTTTGTTTCGCTTTTATTCTTAGGAAGACATGTTCACTGATTTGGTAGTCATTGTCCTTTCTTTTCTTATCTGCGTAACTCTTTTGGAGGTCTTGTGCTTCTTTTAAATTTAGTTGCACTTTGGAGACTAGTTGTTCCAAGTCTTTTAGTAAGTCTGGCCCTAGCATAAGCCTGTCCACCGGGCTATCCTAGGTGACGGGGGTTCGACACTCTCGACCGTAGAGTACCTCGAAAGGACTCATTTTGGCCGAGGTTTGATACCCGTTGTTGTATGCAAACTCCGCGAGGTGTAAGTAGTCATCCCGCTTAGTGGGATTGTTCAAGACATTCATTCTTAGCATGTCTTGTAAGGTTTGGTTTACTCGTTCCGTCTGTCCGTCGGTTTGGGGGTGGTATGCAGTACTAAAATGTAGTTGTGTTTCTCATCCGGAGAACAATGCTCTCCAAAAGTTACTAGTGAACTTTGTGTCTCGATCCGAGATAATTGCTTTGGGTATCCTGTGTAACCGGAAAATCTCCTTTAGGAAGATTTCCGCAGTGTGAACTGCCTTGTATGTAGATTTTACTGGTATAAAATGTGCGGATTTCGATAGCTTGTCTACTACTACGAAGATGGAGTCATTTTGTTTCTTATTCTTGGGTAGACCCGTAATGAAATCCATACTTATTACCTCCCACTTCCATTCCAGAATGGGTAATGGTTGAAGTAGACCGGAGGGATGTTGGTGTTATGCCTTGACCAACTAGCATTCCTGACATTTCACGATGAACAATGCTGTGTCAGCTTTCAGTTTAGGCCAAAAGTAGTGTTTCTTTACGGTTGAAATCATCTTTTGATATCCGGGGTGTCCCGAATAGGGACTCCGATGGAATTCAGTGAGTATGTTAGGTCTAATGTCTCCCCCCTTGGGAACGTAAAGTCTCTCTTTTGACCATAACAATCCTGATTCATCTATCTTGTACACTTTCTGTTGCTGAAACAGCCTATCTTCCTGAATATTTTTAAGGATCTCGACATATAACCTATCATTTTGGCATGCCGTTCTAATTTGTTCATGTAAGTCGGAGTCCGTCCGACTTTCGGTTACCTCATATAACATATGAGCTCGTCGACTTAATGCGTCGACGATCTTGTTTTCTTTCCCCTTGATGTGTTTTAGTTCAAAGTGATACTCACTAAGAAAGGCTAACCACCTAGCCTGTCTAGCGTTCAGGTCTGGTTGATCGAATAGATACTTTAGACTCATGTTGTTCATCTTTAATAGGAATTTCTTGCCCATGAGGTAATGTCTCCACATTTTTAGAGCGTGGATAATGGCGGCCAATTCGAGATCATGAGTAGGATAGTTTTTCTCATGTTCCTTTAGCTTTCTTAACTCGTAGCAGATGGAAAAGTCATCTTGCATAAGGACTCCACCGAGTCCTTCCTTGCTTGCATTGGTGCAAACTACGAAGTCCCCATTGGGGTCGGCAATTCGTAGTATTGGTGCGCTAATCAAAAGTTGTTTTAACTTCTGAAAACTTTCTTCGCACTTGTCTATCGAGGTGAACTTACTGGTTTTCTTCTGTAATGCGGTCATGGGGAAAGCGATCCGAGAGAATTTCTCAATGAACTTTCGATAATAACCGGCTAAACCTAGGAATGATCGTATGTCGAAAACACACGTAGGTGTGGGCCATTCTTCGATAGCCTTGATTTTTTCGGGGTCAACCACTATTCCCTTCTGAAAAATGATATCCCTAAGTACTGTATTTGAGGTCTATAGAAATCACACTTGCTAAATTTTGCGTATAGCTGATGTTCTCTCAATATCCATAGGACTATTCAGAGTTGTTCTTCAAGTTCTTCTTCATTCTTGGAATAGATCAGGATATCGTATATGAAGACTAGAACAAATTTGTCGAGGTACTTACTGAAAACATTGTTCATCATGCACATGAAGTTGGCGGGTGCATTCGTCAGACCAAGCGGCATTACTACAAACTTGTAGTGGCCATATCGGGTGCGAAACGCGATCTTACTGATGTCCTCGTCACAGATTCTCACCTAGTGATATCCGGATCGCAGGTCGATCTTTGAGAAGATCTTTGCTCCTCCGACTTGGTCAAACAAGTAATCAATCCTATAGAGTGGATAATGGTTCTTGATGGTTAACTTGTTGAGTTGGCGGTAATCGATGCACATACACATCATGCCGTCCTTCCTTTTAACAAAGAGGATTGGTGCTCCCCAGGGAGACACACTTGGTCAAATGTAACCCTTGTCTATTAGTTCTTGTAACTGTATTTTGAGCTCTACCAGTTTGGGTGTACTCATACGGTACGGAGTCCTAGAGACGGGTATGGATCTGGGGGTTAGTTGTATGGAAAAGTCTAAGTCCCGCTTAGGTGGCAACCCTAGTATCTCCTCGGGAAATACGTCTCTGAATTCTACTAGTATCGGGAAATCATCGATCTTTTGATCTCTATCGGTTTCTACCGATTGAAGGTGGATTGCAAATAGTTTACAACCCTTTCTTAAGCATTTATTTGCTTGTAATGCCGATATCTGTCGTACTGATACTTCCTTAGGTATACCTTGGATGGTTCTTTGGTTCCCTTGACCATCGGTGCATAGGATTGACTTATTCAAGCAATCCAACAAATCATGATGTCCTTCCAACCAATCCATGCCTATTATTACGTCATAAGACCCTAGCGGTAAGATGTTCAAATCTATCTTGGTTAAAAAGCCGTTCAAATCTATCTCACAACTCTTAACTAGTTCGGAGACCTTCCGTTTGGTACCTGTGGCCAATTGTACCAACCATGGTGCTTTGTGACTCTCTCGGTTTAATTTGAAAGACTCTACTATCCTAGAAGAGATGTAGCTCCGGCAAGCACCGGGGTCTATTAAAACTTAAATGAGATTGTTAGATATCTTATCCTCAATTTCTACCATGGTGGCTTGATGATCTACCTACCAGCCATTAAGGGCGGCATAAATATTAGGTGTCTTTTCCATGTCTCCCACTGTAGGTTCTGCTTGGATGTTGTGTAAAGTCCCATCTGTTTTGTTGGGGCAGTCTCTGTAGTAATGTGGTCCCTGGCATTTCCAACAAGAAACAGTTGGTGGAATTGTCTTTGCCCCTTTGTTGAAGGCTGGCCTGTTGGCTGGTGGTGGGGGTGCATTAGGTTGAGCTTGGGGTTGGCTAAAACCTCTGTTGGGTGGGAAACTATTGTTATGTTTCCGAAAAGGTGGGGGTCTAGAACCCGGTCTATGGTTGTCTGAGAAAGTCCTGAATCTATCTCTATTTCTGTTGATGTTGTCGTTCTTTGGATGCCCGTGCTCATAGCACATCCTGGCTTTATGTAGGGTTATGTCAAGGGTTTTGGGCATGTCGAATTCTATCTTCTCTCTAAATTTTGGTGGCATCCCACTCAAGAACTGCTGTATTTTCACCTTCTTGTCCTTAATATAAGGCACATAGTGCAGCAAGTCTAAGAACCGATTTATGAAAGCTTCCATAGTCAGCGAACCCATTTTCAGCTCATGAAATTCTTTTATCTTCTTGTCGAAGAATCTTTCAGACATATATTTGTCCTAAAATATTCTACTGAAAGTGTCCCAGGTTATGTCTCACAGCTCTTGTCCCTTAGTGTGTTTTAAGTCTCGCCACCATCTGGCATCTTTTCCATTTAAGTTGTATATGGCTAGTCGGGCTTGCATCTCACTGGAGTAATTATGAACCTTAAAGTATTTGTTCATCCCTAACAACCATTCTTCATCCTTTTCTCCTGAGTTAACTTCCCTGTCATAAGTTGGGGCTCTTATTTTTTCTGAACTCCCCTTGTAAGCTGTCATCACTCTTCCTCCTTTTCTTGCAAGGGGGTGGAGAACCGTTGTCATTGGAAGAGCTCTTACAGTCCTCTTCCAATGGTTCTGATTTATGTTCTGCTTACTCTTCTATTTTGTAACTGGCTTCTTTCTTGGTGTTAAGAGAATTGACAGAGAGAGTAGGATGTTCAGGGGGTTTTTCCCATGTTAGGATTTGGATTAAGGCTTCATTTATAGCCCATTGTTCCCTTCTTTCTTGCATATTCTCATCCCTAAAACTCTGGAATTTTGCCTGTAGCTGCTGCATGGATTTCTCCAAATTTGAGTTGAGCTCCACCACAATTTTTTGCTCTCGTGGTGGGGAATTTAGATTGCCTCGTACACTGTTGCCTTGTTCTGCATTCATTTTCCTGCTACTGCCTGTATCTGAAATTCATATAAGTATCTGTTACCAAAAAACAATGTGTTAGTTAATTCTTCTCATAAAAACATAATACAATAATTTAAACACTTTCCTGTACCTACGTTGTGTTTCGTAGTGAGCCCAATAGGTCACTTAGTGTTTGTAACTCGCTCTGATACCACTTGTAATGTCCCAAAAATAGCATAAAATTTAAAAATTTCCCGTCTACGGTATTTGCTAAATAAAGAAGAAGGATTCATAAGCTACTACTAACACATTTAATACATTTATGTTTGCACCATAATTAAAGTAAGAATCTAATACTTTCATGTAACATGGTCTCTTTAATGTTTGAGTTCTGAAATCTATGGAAGTGGGATGAAAACACAATGATAGTATGTTTTTAAGTATAGTCGTAATTGCTAATGCAAAAGTAGAATCAATGTTCTTACTGTTTCAAGAATCATATGATTGAATGGTGAATGTCTAATGACACCTTCAGGTGATGTACCTTCATTGATGATGCATAGTTCTCAGGCTGATGGTTGTAACACTTCAGGAGAGGTAATTACATACCTCGGCAGGGTTGCTGAGGGGTACGGGTACGCTTGGGTGATTTTGGTCTTACTTAGCATCCTGCTAATACTATTCTCCCGTGTTTGTCTGTGCAGGAAAATTACTAGGGTTTGGTCTATCCTAATGAGTGGGTTCATACTTTCGAGGCACATAAGATTTACTAGGGGAATCCTGTGGGTGAAAATCAACCCAAAGGATGAACCATAGAAAGGAATAGGACTTGTAATATAAACAAGGGGAAGAGGGGTTCCACTATGGTAATGTGACTCTAATCTTTTTTAACAAAGAGTGGAGTGTTTTATGTGATACTCTATAGTTTATGTACCAAGAAATCGCATCCCCACTAGCGCAGAGTAGGTATGAAATTTAATGCACTTGAATGCGAAGTGAGTGACATACCTGTAAAGAGGGTTTTGTAAGAGAATTGGGGGTTTGGCCTTTCATTCCTGTTTTGACTTATTTCTCACTCTTCTAGCTCTGCACCTCATTCATATGGTAGCTATGAGGGTGCCCTGACCCGAGCAAGGCTCGTGGTCAGTGCACTTAGTGTTTTGTTTATCTTCGACTACGGCGTGGACTGGGCATTTCTAACAGATAAGGAAAGCATACCAAAATTGTAATTTGAGTTTTCTTCTTCCGGAATCGAAATTCCAGGGTGTAATAACTGGTTTAGCTTGTTGCAAATGACAGGTGCCAACAATCTTCGGGTGAATACTGTGATGTTTCAAAGTTCTACTGGCGTGGCTAGGGAAATGGTAAGTCCATCTTAACCACTCGTTATCCTACCTCTCGCAACATTGGAAATGTATGTATGCATCTCATTTTGGTTTGGGAAATAGGCTCCCGTACGCCCTTGGCTTACTGACTCAACTTGGGAAGCCTGTCAGCTGCCTAAGGGCTAGACTAGAGAAACCGTGGGGGTTTTCAAATGTAATGTAAGAGTTTAAGCTGTGCAGCTGGGATTGCGTTGTGACAAGGATTGATTGTGATGCTGTTCTATGTAATCGACGTTTTCCCCTTCCTGTACACTGTGATTTTATGTTTTAAAAAGGAGGACACAACCTCTAACTGGGATGTATGATTTACCCTGTCTCAAATGATATATTTCTATCTTTTGTTTTTCCTATGTGAAATGAGAACTAAGCCTGCACTGTTGGATTTCGATACAATGAGATTCTATGTATGTTTATAAAATGTTGTATAAGAACATTGAAATGTTGTTGTGTCTTTGGCGTCTCCTATTTGGTAACATAGCTAGGGTATGAAGTGATGTCAATTGAAATGTTGTCTGCGTTGGTAAAATGAACATTTGTATGGGAACAATTTGAATGTTGTACACTATGTTTTTCGTTGTTTTGTCTAGAGATGTGAATACTGTAGGAAAAACTTATGAATTTTGGCTTTGAGAAGAGCATGGGATTCAACCCTTGTCTTATGCTTTCAATTGTCATTTGCATTTTAAAATGCACAGGGCGTCTTGCCTATGTTTTTGGTTTTAACTGTGGGACTCAAATTTCGTGGATGATATATGTGGTTTGTTTTTCTATAATATCTGTCTATTGATTAACGTAGAGTTTATTGATAAAGCGCAAAAGGTGCCCTAGCTGGAAGAATCGTGACAAATAGACTTTCTGTTTAAAGTTTGGAATCCATGGTTTTTAAAAGGGAAAGCTATCTTGAAAAGAAGCAGATCTATCGTACTCTGTGTTTGATAGTAGATATATCTATGTAAATAAATAAGAAAATGATGACTGGGGTATTGATTTTCCTTGCTATCTGTGGTGGAAAGACTTTCTTATTTTGTTGTAGCACCTGATGTAGACTTTCAACCTGTAGGTAGTTTCGTTGGTGTTGAGTTATGGATCGAAAATGAAAAGAATGCGTGGGTGTATGTTTAGGCCCTACAGAATCATTTTACTAGATTTCTGTAGATGCGATGTTTTGCTAAGCTTGTGTAATGGGTTTCTAAATCATCTTAACAAAGTGATCAATGTTTTCTGCTAAAAGAGAAAACAATTCGATTTCAATGGTTAGATCAACATGTTACTTTTAAACAAGAAAGAAATCTATTGACAGGTAAGAAAAATTAATAAAAACAAAAGAAATAGATTTCTATGGATTTAAACACTGCTTGACAATTTCCATACTTTGAAAGTTTAAGAAAAAATGATTGCCTAGCAAAGGCTAGAGGACTAGACCTGCTAGGCAATGCCAACAGATTCGAGATGAATCCCGAGTTCAAACTGACATAAAGGTCTATACTATTTTAATAATTTGTTTACACAGAAAATATAATTAATGGAGAATTTCTTTAAGACTTGCATACCTGCTAATTCCTGGAGCTTGTTCCAGCTAATAATGACCTTCACACTCAGCCAACTAGTTAATGAAAAACTACTGAACTCTTAGCTGACCTAATGATTTGATCTTGGAATAGATGACTTTGGGACTACCACGTTCCTCCCAACCATGATTCTACAACCATTCCTGGTTCAGTATGAATCCCCCCGAGCTGGTTCTGACATGCAAACTGAGAGGTAGAGGTCCTAGATGTATGTCTGGTTCAGATATGAGAATTTTAAGTAAGGGAAGCTTCACTTCTTGAAGCAGAGGACTTCTCTTGCTTCATAAGAACTTCTCTCCAAAATAATAGAATAATCCCCCAACCCTGGGGACTGTCCTCTTTAAATAGGTAATCTTTGAAATTCAGACTGTTAGAATTACTGGTTTCTTTAAAACAATTTAAATTATATATATATATAAGAAAATATTATTTGTTCACTTAACTGCTAGTTAATTTGGGACTAGGACTTGTCACTTTGTTTTATCAAAGTGTTTTGATCTGTAATCTTTTTATAATAATAATAATAGTAATAATAATAATAATAATAATAATAATTCCACGTTAACTATTAATAATTAACATTTGGTATAGTGGAAGCCCACTTATGCATAAATATATATACATAGAAGAATAAATAATAACAATATTTTTCTTAGAAGCTCTTAATAATAGTATTTAGCTTTGGTCCTTTTAAGCACTTTTGTTCACATGATAATTCTTTTAATTCTCTTTTAAGGATAGGGTCCACTTCTTTGGACGGTTTCAGCAAGCTAGTGAGGCACCTCTAGTCTCTCCCTTTGCATGTCAGATCCCTCGTTTTAACATGGTAGTTCCCGCAGTGGGTGATGATAATAAGATTTATTTAATCAAGTCAAAATAGTTTTGTTAAGATACGTAAGTGCTATTCAGAGTCCTCTCGACTCAACACTTGAGATTAGTAACCCCGAGTGCTCTTCAGAGCCGTCTAACTCAACACTCTCACATGGGCGTTACGCTAGTGCAATTCCAGAGCCTCTTCTCAACACTAGAGCTAGAATGTGGTTGTGAGGCACATCTAGGATATTTAAGTGGCCTCAGATCCGGTAATCATTTCTTCCAAGCTTCGATTGCTGCAGGGTTCATTCCCAACACTCAACGTACATCGGGGCTTGGGCCCAGTACGAAATACAATCCTCTAAATACATCGGGGCTTAAGCCCAGTATATAGGTCAGTCATGTGTTTCTGAGTCCACGCTCAACACACTAAATAATCAACCATGTAAATCATGCTCTACACAGTATAATGTAACAAAAGAGATAATCTTAGTATATCATAATTTTGTAATTACTTCTCGAAATACAACATAGTTTATTCATTCGGCTTTCTTGCCCCGCATATATTCAAAAATGAAACAAATCAGGGTCCATGCCCAATACATCAACTCATAAAGGAAACTAAATCAAAACATATTAATGCTATGTAAAACATAATAAATCACATATATTGGGCCGTGACCCGACATGACATCAAGACATAGTTAGTCAAAAAGTTGGGATATTACAGAAACGCACTAAAAGAGAATTTCAGGTTGGAGACCATGTTTTTATAAAGGTAAAACCTAAGAAAAGTTCTTTGAAGCTTGATAGTTGTGCTAAACTAGCACCAAGGTACTGTGGACCATTCGAAATCCTATCAAGGAATGGATTTGTTGCATATCAATTAGCTTTTCCATCTGATTTAAAAATCCATAATGTTTTTCACATTTCTGTTTTAAAGAAGTATGTGCATGATGCTACTCATGTGTTGAATTGGAATGACATACAGGTGGAGCCCGAAGGAGATTTTCAGGTGGAACCGGACTGTATTCTCGACATGAGGGAAATTATGCTTCGGAATCGTACCATAGGGCAAGTGAAGGTGCAATGGAAGCACCTTAGCCCTGATGAAGCTACCTAGGAACTAGAAAGTAAAATGCGGTTAGCATATCCAGTTCTGTTCTAGGAAGGATCGGATGATGAATAAGCAACATCGAGGACGATGTTGAGCTTAAGTGGGGTTGTTTGTAACATACCCTTTTTGCTGAAAAACATTTTGTGTTGGAAAACATTATGTTAACTTTTATTGTAAAGATTTATATTGGACAAGTGTCTAAGGATGACTGTAATTGCACAATATTTTATTATTTAATAATATAAATAGGAGACAAACACCTAAGGGGACTATTGAAAGAGTGTTTACTGACCCACTAGGTGGAATGGAATCTGGGGTAGAAAGCAATGGACAAGTGGCAGCATCATGATGCAACTAACTAGCTGTTGGTATGGGACAACTCCCTTGAAATGTGGTCATAGTGCCCTAGAAGGTGGGACTAGAGCTTGAGGCTCATTTATTCAAAACTGACCACCAAAGACCTAGCCAGTCTATATAAGAGCCATCGAATTATAAACTGAGGTTCATCACTTTTCCTGACGAGGAAATTTACCTTGGGGTTTTGTTGTGCTTGCACCCAAGAGATTCGATGAGGGGATATGCTGAATTTTTTATCATGGTGTAAGTCTGCCTATTATACTATTGAGTGTAGAAGTTACATTGCTGAGTGCAGAAGGCATATTTTTTAGTGCAGAAGTTATACAACTGAGTGCAGAAGTTACATTGCTGAATGCAGAAGGCATATTTTTTAGTGTAGAATTTATACTACTGAGTGCAAAAGTTATATTAATGAGTGCCTTGCTTCTACACAGATTCCATCTACTTAGTGGTTTAGTAAGCAAGCTCGGGGGTCCAAAGGAAGCAAGTAGTTTGGATGCTTCTTCTCGAAAAGGTTGGGAGGAACAGGCCTCCTTGGGTGTTTGTTAGCCCTATCTTCATTTACAGGTTCTACTTGTCTTTTCTAATTCTAAGTAGTTAAAGTTTCTTTCTGCAATTATTGATTTACTGTTTGCAAGGATATTAGTAAACAAATGCATTTATTTTAGTTTCTGACCTAATTAGGATTCTGTATAGTAATGATTATGTATGATAAATTGAATAAAATATTTCTCTGCATTTTTCCCCATGCTAATGGTTCTGCATCGTACTCTAGTACAGAGAAGAGGTTAAGGTAGATAAATTGATAGGGAGGTTTCCAAATGAATGAGAAGATCAATACTGTTGTATTTCATTAGTTTTTCTCACCACTAATATTCTGTATTAAATAATATAAATTTATGTCTTTCTCTTATCATTCCTTTCATCAGACAAATGTTTAAGGTTCGCTGTATTCTTGTTTCACAAAATTTTATTGAATTAACAACTGCAAAATAATTATTTCCTAATTACATAGTACTGTTATCCAATACTGCTAGCAAGTAGATATAATCACATAAACAAACAGAACTCTTTCTATTACAAACAATGCATAATTATTTAGCACTAATCTCTATGCACAGTATTCATTTTTTGTTATATTATTTATTTATTTAAACTATAGTTAATCACATTCACATTCAGCATAGAATTAGAAACTCTAGCTTGTGGCTACATCATTTTCCATAGTTATCACAACTATTAAAACAAAGAATCATTATTTTATCCAAACAAAGTTTTCGTTGACCAAACCCTAGAAGTATCAACACCTATCTCTCAGATTTATAGTCTAGTTAAGGTTCAAACACCATCAATTAACAACAGAATATGAATCTAGATACAATCTCATTACATAGTTGCAAACATAAAACATTGGCTCTCGGCCAACACATAAAATCGACAGATATGAACGACGAGCTTCATTGCATACAACTAAAGCAATGCTCTCAAACTCAAACACATATATCATAACATAGAAAACACAGTTCTTTATTATCAAAGACACAGTAGATTGCAAACGATAAGCTTCGCCTCCTTTACACAAAATAGAGCAACGCTCACAGTATCATCCACACAAACATAGGTCGAATGGAAACACAAATCCTTTCAATTATCGAGAATAGTAGAAGGGTGAAACCCTCTCCTGAGTATTTTCTTTTACAAATTATACAATAGAAAACAATTACTACTAAAAACAACGACGAAAGGGTCGAGGATTTATCCTCCCCAAGCTACCAACAGCTCACAGGATTTTGACGAAGATCAATCCTCAGAGAAAACATGAAGTCTCAGCAAAACAAACATGAAGGCCCAATAGTCATCTAACCGGAGTAACAAGGTAACCACCGAAGCTTACCGGTCTATTTGCAGTTGCCAGCTATCAAAACCTAAGCTGAGAAGCCATCGACGAAGGTACCTTCCATTTGAACATGAGTGTGGTTAGAACAAGCGTTTGACAGAAGTCATTACAGGTGAAATAATAACAACTGAAACTCTCAAAATAGAATGGAAGACACGGGGTTTGAACCGAGAACCTTTACCTTTAAATAAATTATCATCGGAGTATAACGCCAAGACATTGCAAATGGTACCCATTACTCCATCATCAAATGCGAAGAAGGGAGCACAATAACTCTGAAAACTATCACCTAACAGACAAGAAGAGCCAAGTATCGAACCAACTTCCACGAAGAATCTGACGCTCATTCTGGAACTTCGATTACAAGCTATCACTGTAAAACACCATAAGAATATCAATTCTTAAGCTAACATCAGGTCACGGTTTCGAACTGTGGGCACTCGACAAAAACGTGCTAACGAAACCCTGAAGTTTCTCAACCTATCGGCCTCTCCTCGGAGCCACTACCCTGAATGCTAAGGAAAAAATAACTCCGTAGAACATAGTGGTGGTTAGGGTTAGGTCCCAAAGCCCAAACCCTTGCTAGATCAACGGTGGAGATCACCGAAGGGTTTTCACATAAACCCAAGCAACAACCATATTAAAGACACCATCATTACCATAGCCACCAAGGATGACAGCTCAGTTAACATTCTAACCAAAACACTTACAGCTTGTCACAATGCTTGAACCATCACCACACCATCACATGCCTAGCACCACAACGATGTCCACAGAGACATTCCACTGTCTTGACAGTTGGGAGTATTAAATGCAAAGGGAATCCAAAGTGCCTGCCAGCACAAAAACCTTCATAGCGTTAATGTTATCCATTCATATAATGTATCGATTTCGTTTGTAAAATTCCCAACTCGATTATGTAATAACACCTTGTGGTAAGTCATGGTGGTGTCGGATTCATTGCTAGAAATTCATAATGTCAAATAGGGTCACGTAGATGCACACACAACACCATATAGTTATTGATCATAGGACTATGTATAGGACTTGGTATATATATATTTCAATATAGTAGAAAAATTAAATAGAAATTTGTATATAGTTCATAGGCTAGCATTGGACTATGATATGAATTGCAATCATTCCTAGGTTAGAATTTAATCAAATCTTGCATGTAATTCTTAGGCTCTAGAGTATATATAAAGAATTGCATATAGATTTTGCATTTTTATTTGCACTTAGCCATCACATATAGACATTCGTTATTCTCATAATTTGCACATCGAATAGAAACTCACGATAACAATACATAGAGTTAAACTATGATATATGGATCCTATTTATTTGTTTGAACAATTTAATAAAAGTTTAGTACAGGGATTATGAATATTACAACGAACATGCTTATGTTTTACAAACTAGGCTAACTGAAGTTCTCACCAATAGAATTTTCGACATTATGTCTCCTAAATCATTAAGACCTTGGAGACACGGAAACTGGTTAGAAACTCTTCGGTCACATGTCGTAAACACTAAAGATCTTACCTGTAATCTGCCAAAAAGGATGATTCAAATGCTTTAGCACGAATGCTAAGTAAGCCTCGAGGCATCCGTAGGACCCCTTCATCATCAATCAGAAGAAACAATAATTAACACATATAAACTTATATCATTGGGTCAACAACAAAAGAATTGTGAAAGTACATTTGAGTGAGTTTAACATCGAAATGAAGATATTAATTATCTTGTCGCAAACATTACACTTTTGACCAACACGGATTTTAGTACAGCAAGACGACATTTAAACATTTATATTATCTCCGCGCAGTAAGATTATGCATTAAAAGCTATATCGAAAAATTTTAAATTTTTGTAAATTTTGGGATGTTACATGCCGCCCTTCACCTAAATCGTAATGCATATAAATAGATTTAAGCAAGGAGCGTCTTCCACCCAACATGGTGACACATGGCAGACTATATGACTTGGCACTCTTTTGGTGAGTGGCGCCCAATTTAATTGGCGCTCCCATAAGGAGACACACTCTGTTGAAATCACTCGAAGAGTTTTCATTTTTTTTTTAAATAAACTCTCAAGCATAAGAAGTGTGCAAAAGTTTAGTATTCGATGGACAAAGGTATTAATTTTTTTTTAACAATTAATATAGATATATATATATACCATATATATAATTATTGTTTTGTATAACTTAAGTCACTCACTTCTCGTCTATATATATATATATAAAAACTCAGATTACCTTTACATATAAATATATAAACATGCAGTACCTTTTTCCTTTTTACTTTTCCATATAGTAAATTTGTTTTATATATATATATATGGGGGTAGCAATTTTATTTAAAAGAATAGTTGTCTTCCTATGCCAAATCCCCTTTTCTTGTAAAGCCAAAATGCACTAGCATATCAATTAATAAGCTAAGATTTCTTTCAGTTTAGGGAGTTATTGTGTTCCCTAGCGCTTCCTTTTTGGAATAGGATTGATACTTTGGGGGTGTATGTATATAGAGGTTTTATTGTCCCTTGCAATAAGCAGATGGCTTGACTTTCCATTGTATATATTTAGTATACACTTAGCTTCTCTTTTCATTTGGTAGTAATTAAATTGTTGTCCAAAAGACATATCTAAAACCAACCCTTAACTTAGGACTGATTATAGTTTAGGATGGATCGTACGATAATTAATCGAATGAGCATTCATTGTTCATCTTCCTTCTGGTGCCCATGGCAACCCAAAATCTCTTTCCCCGGATTCTTAGTTACTTGTCCTCTCCCCTTAGTGGATTCAGTCTCTCGTTGTTAGGTAGCATCACCAAATTTTAGTCTCATATAACTTAGGAATTACCCACATACTTAATGATGTTTACTGGTGGGGTCTTGGCCTTGAGCTCCTCACCAGGAAACCAGTACAATAATCAAATATTATTTATAAAATAATGGGGGATAACTTTGGGATGTTACATTATAGATTAGGTAAATGAAGTTCATCGCTACCACAATATTATCTTGATCCCAATCTTCAAGGAGATAAATAATATCAAAACAATTTTGGAGATGACTATTTCTCAAATCTTCACGGAAAGAAATTCGGATGTAGACTCACTATAAAAAAAATGGAATGACGATGAGGAATGGAGAAAGGATTATAATGCAAGAGGAATCATGCATCATGATTGAACAACAACAGTGATTTTTCTGGGATCCTCCTTGAGGAGATTTTTCTAAGTTCTGCTTTTTTTGGGTTTTAATGAGAACTATCTTAGTGCACAATATCTATGTAGAATGATATGATTTCTTTTTGGTTTTGTGAACAAACAAAAAATATAATATACGTGACATAGATATTGAACAGAGTTTTGATGTATACTATGGTATAAGTAATTGTTACTAAGGTGACCTTTTGAAGTGACTTGAAATGGATTATAACATGGAAGATTATAGACCAGAACATAAATATAAGTTTTGTATCAACTTCGTATTTGATGTTAAAGATTGTAACTTTTTTCACATATAAATAAAGTTATGGTTTTTTTCGAAAAAAATCATACTTAATTTTTTAGCTTTATATTATAATATGATAAATCATTTCATCACTTTCAATTATATATTAATACTACTATTTGATATTGTTTTAAAAATATCTATTTAACTTTACATTATAACATGATAAATTATTTCGTTTCTCTATGTTTACCAATACTATTATAGGTTCACATTATAACATTATAAATTAATACATTATAGGTTTACATGAACATAACCAAATTTGGACATGATTATTGACAATTTGTTTTATCCTTAGAATATATATATATATATATATATTTTTTGAGAAGTTGAAATTAAGAATCATTTAAAATTATATAAATTTTTAAAAAATAATGCATACAATTATGGTATTATGTTATAGATGTAGTAACATATTTTATAATTATACTAATATTTATTAGCAATTAGAGAACTAAAATATTTATATTTATTTTTTCTATTGCGATGATATTTATAAATAACTAAATTTAATCAATAAAATCCAATATCAATTACTTACTACAAATTTAAGATTTTTAAAAGATAATGTTATATTTATCTCATTTATTATTATTTATCATGCAATTGGTGTAATGAAACTTTATATTTATTATTTATTATACAATTTTTTTTATGAAACTTTTTGAAGAGGTAGGTATTCTTTTAACTTTTAGCTTTGGATTATATATAGATATTAATTTAAAAAAAAAAATAGATCAAATCATTTCTAAACACAAGTAAATTTTGCTACTAATTTTACTTGATATATTTTTAGATTTAAGTTGTTAAATAATATATAGGAAAAAAAAAAAAAACTTGATTCTGGAGTAAAACCTAAAACTGTTTCTGTTCTACTAAAAGTAAAGTTCATCTTTCTTTGATGTGAGGATATCATATGGACAACTACTCTGGACAACTACTAACATACAAATTATCATTATTCACTTATGCAGCTAGTATTATTATGTACCTAGTATTATTGAGGATATCCCGATTCGACTTTAGCGTCTTTCAAACCCAGCAACCCTCATATGAAGTCGATGCCAACCGATGTTTACAATTGACTGGGGAATAGAGATGAAAGGAAAGTGTGGGGGCAGCCCAGTTATTTTTTGGAGTCAAGACTGTCGGCCGCCCACCTCTTTTGGCTTTTGTGCTCCCACTCAAGTTGGTTAGGTGAATACGACCAATTCTTTTCTCTACCGACTCGAATATTTTTTTTGGAGTCAAGACTGTCGGCCACCCACCTATCTTTTGGCTTTTCTGCTCCCACTCAAGTTGGTTAGGTGAAGACGACCAATTCTTTTCTCTACCGACTCGAATTGCGTCAAGTCAATACCTACAACTTACACGGCTTTGAAATATTTGGCTATACTGAGATTCCCCGAAGTAATTAATTCAGTACGAATATTGTAAAAAAAAAAAGTAATTCAATACGAACAGCTTTCAGGTGAATGAACAGATTTCTGGGTTTGTGCGTCCCTTTGAGTCGATACGGACTTTCTTTCATAAAAGTCGGTCAACGTCAATATGAATGCCACTAATTTCCCATACATATGAGGGTCCCACTCCCGATGCGAAGTCACGTTGGAGGCTGACAACCGTGTGACCGATTTTCTTTCAATTTGGCAAACATCTTTTGTTGTCTTAATATGTAAAGAAGAATAACAAACGCTAAGGTTATACATATCTTCCAATCAGACAAAGGTAGAATGCAGAATTTATTATATGCAACATTATTTGTAGCCAAGGGCCACGACCTCTAAATTTTCCCACAAACATATATGACATATTGAGGTCACATTTAAATTTCAAAATATTTATAATAATAAAGATTTTCTTGACTTTTTCAGTCAGATGAAGATTTTGAAAAACTTATTTCAAAATTTTGGAGTATAGAAATAAAATTTTAAAGTAATAAAATTAATTCTTTGAACTTTAAATCTTATAAACTACAGTTTTCAATGTTTGAACTTTGAAATTTATGTTCATGATTTCAATTACACATCTATAACCTAACTTATGTTATAAAAGAAAATAAGCTCTTCATGAGTTTTTATTCTTCCAGTGGTTACATGCTCTTTACGCTTAGAGTTCATACGGAAACACAACAACTTGTAAAGGCACATCAGTTGAGAGTAAAATGTAGTTATAGTATGAACTCAAAATTTGGACCAGCTTGATAGTCATTATGAATGATTAATATCTCTCCTTCTTTGGTGATTCTTTTGTAGTCCCTGTGGGGATTAAGATTGTTGTAAACTCTTCCTAGCTTGCTTTAGAATTAAGGATTCAAAGTAATTATTTAAGTGAAAGATTTAAAAATTGGTTTGTTTTTGTTTTTAGTATGACTATACTTCAATGCCATTAAAGAATGAATTGCGAGTCTCAAATCTTAAGATATAAAAGTTCATAGCTTAATGTAATTCCAAGTTTATTTGTAATTATGTTATCTTTTTAATGTTGTCTGGAAGGTTCATACAAAATTTTTGAATCATTTTAATTTGTATCTGTATTACTTTATTTGCATTAACTTCAACGACTTGGAATACTCAATGACAAAATAATCTTCTTAGAATCCTCTTAGTTGGTATGTCATTACTTTTCCGGTGTTTTGGCTTTCCTTTTTTCGGAAGGCAAAATTTCATGGATGCTTACATGGCACCGACAAAACTATTAAACAACCACTAGAGGTGACTGAGAACGGTGGATGCCAGCTTTCTTGGTTGCTTCTAGCTGTCACAATAAATCTGGCATTCTTCACCTCTTAGTTGCATTCTGCATTTGGTTATTGAGTGGCCACAATAAATCTGGATTTCCCGTTTGGTTATTGAGTGGCCACAATAAATCTGGCTTCTTCACATCTTAGTTGCCTTTTGCATTCTGTGGACATCTTCCCGAAAGGGGTTTGAAGTTTTGAAGGAGTGTTTTTGTTGGGTTATTTAGGGGATTAACTGCATATATCTTGGTATCAGTAGTAGAAGGAAGATTTGGAGAAAAACATGCCTGATCCTGGTTTTGTCTCTGGATTTATTGGTGTGGGTATTGACCAAGTAATCCGACAGATCCTTCATCGCATAAACATTGCGGTTCGCTGCAAGAAAGAATTGGAATCGCTTAGAGATCTTGTAGTGAAAATCCAGCCTATCGTTGAGCAGATCCAGAAATACCGCCAGGCAATAAACATGAAGAAGAAAGATAAGGTTTCCCCTGTCAGCGGATGGCTTAAAGATTTGGAGGCCCTTCTCCAAAAAGCATCACAAATGACGCAACGCTGCACAATACAGAGTTGTAACGTTGTCTTTCGTTATCAAACCAGCATGAAGATCTCCGGTTTGATTTCACGCATCAACAAACATCTCAACCTGTCTCCTTTGGTTGGGTTGGCCCAAATTCCAGAGCTCTTAGATGAACAAAATCAGAAGCTTGGGCAGATTAAGAAAATGTTAGAAGCCTTGCCATCTTCAAGCACTTCTGCATGTACTTCCCATGGCGTTCTTGCTCCAACCGGCTGTGCACAGATGAAGCTTATCGACGAGCCTTTTGTTGTGGGACAACAGAAAGCTTTTCCAACTCTCGAATCTTTGGTGATAGATGAAGCAGAGGCGAAGAACATTGGCGTGCTCGGCAAGGGTGGATCTGGGAAGACTCTCATTCTCAAGACGCTCTTCAATAGCGAAAAGGTACGCAATCATTTCAGCGACGGTTTATTGCTTTGGCTGACTGTGTCGCAATCTCCGTGTTTTAAGAGTCTTAGAAATGAACTCCGTACACAGATAGCCTTGCAAAATGGTGTAGATTTGGGCCACAATCTGGATGAAGAAGGTGTAAAATTATGGTTAAATGATAGATTGCAGAAGAGTGGGAATTTTATCTTCTTTTTAGATGATGTGTGGGGGGAGCATGCTGCGGAATTGTTGGAACAATTGGGTGTACAGAGGCCTGTAAGGGATCACTCCAAGTCCAAAGTTATTGTGAGTGCCAGGGATCGCACTGCACTGTTAAAAATGGGAGTTGCAGACAGATACACAATAACAATGGAGGACTTGACTGGTGATGAAAGTTGGAAGTTGTTTGCTTATCATGCATTCCCTTATAATCATGGAAATACGCCGGCAAACATCGACGAAGATGTGGCCAAGCGTGTGTGTCATAAGTGTGGAGGTCTTCCCATTGCAATCAAAGTGGTAGGGAGGGCAATGGCCGGCAGCACTCATCCAAAGCAGTGGGAATCGGCCCTCCAGACTCTGCCAAACGCCAACAGCGTCTATGACTGCCTGCGGTTGAGTTACGACGCTCTTGGCAACGAGGACGTTAATATGCAGTTGTGCTTTCTATACACGGCCTCAGCCTGCTTAGAAAGCCAGATTATTCATACAGAACTATTATTTCCTCTCTGGGTAGGGGAAGGGCTGCTCGCAAGGAAAATGTTGCAATATGAGAATCCGCTCAGCTACGACCCATTAGAGATGGGGAGGATTTATATCAACGTTTTAGCAGATCGTTGTTTGATTGAACCCATCATCAGAGACTTTGAAGGGCAAGTAATAATGTTCAGGATCCATGACGTGCTGCAAGATTTGGCAATCAGAGTTGCCGAGGAAAAAGAAGGCGTATACCGCCGCGTAGGCAGGTATTTGACAACATTGAATGAAAATGAGCTCTCTGAACGCACTCGGATATTTTTGAGCGTCAACAATTTGAGTTCGCTTCCTATGTCTTTGAGAGCTCCACAAATCCGTTCATTGTTGATGAAGTCAAACAAAGATTTAACAGAAATTCCAAAAAGGGTGATTGGGAGTATGATCTCTCTTAAAGTTTTAGATTTAAAGAGGACGTCACTGAAGGCATTGCCAGATAGCGTGGGCTGTTTGAAACAGCTAGTGTACCTCAATTTATTCGCCACACCCATAAAAAAACTACCTGCATCTTTTACAAATCTTGTAAACCTCGAGATTCTTTGTCTAAGCGGCACCAGGATCACGGAATTGCCATATGGTCTTCACAAGTTGGCATCCCTCAAGTGTCTGGACATTCGATATTGTAAAGATTTGCAATATCTACCCTGCAGCATATCAAAGCTTACCTCATTGCAATACTTGTATCTGAATGGTTGCAACAAATTGTGGACAAAAGCACCCGACGGAAATAGACGGAAGAGGGTTGCTTTTATCGATGATTTGGCGAGTCTAAAGCAACTAAAATTATTATGGCTACAAAACAATGGGAAAATTATTAGCGAGGGAACACTAGGTAGTATGGTTGAAATGGACACTTTATCGTTGATTCTGGAAGAGATGGAAAACCTGCCGGATGGCCTGAGCAGTATGTCCAAGTTGAGAAGACTTTCATTGGAATGCTCTCACTTGGTCAAATTGGGGAGCAATTTTTGTGATCTTCAAAATATGAGTTATCTTCGACTGTGTGGATGCCTTAAGTTGGAAGAACTTTCGCATCTGCATATCCTCAAGAGTTTGAGGAAACTAGAAATTATTAGTTGCTATATGTTACAGAAACTTCCCAAAGATTTTGGTGATAGAGGGGCATTTCCTTTGTTGGAGATATTTTCATTGGTGTTTTTACCTAAATTAGAAGGGTTACCAATATTAAAGGAGGGTGCAATGCCTTCGCTTCAAATATTTACTATAATGAATTGTCCTCATTTAAAAATAATACCAAAAAGTTATTTAAATTTAAAAACACTTCAAAAAATAAGAATATATAATAATTCAGTGTTCATGGAAAATTTAGAAATTCATGAAATAAACCTGAAAGTAAAGGTAGTGACCATGTCTTCCGAGGACACTAAAAAAGCTTTAAAAGCTGTAGTAGATTCTCGACAAAAGCTTATTGATGGAGGGCATAGTATGTATGGTGCTGACACATGGGGGAGTGAATTCTCAGTTTTCTGTAATGGCCTTTTCATAGGATTTTCAGGTATTTTCATGGGATTTTCTGGGATATATGTTTAATGTATATTTTGTATAAGATTTAGTCATTTTTGGGATGCATTACAGGATATATTTTCCGAGGACACTAAAAAAGCTTTAAAAGCTGTAGTAGATTCTCGACAAAAGCTTATTGATGGAGGGCATAGTATGTATGGTGCTGACACATGGGGGAGTGAATTCTCAGTTTTCTGTAATGGCCTTTTCATAGGATTTTCAGGTATTCTCATGGGATTTTCTGGGATATATGTTTAATATATATTTTGTACAAGATTTTTAAAATTATTTAAATATAAATTTGGTATTTTATTGGAAATTGTAATTTTATTTTTTTTATTTATTACTTTTCAATTTATAATGAAAATGGAATATTTATTGTATAATGTTTTTATTGTTTTTTGAATTAATTAATTTATAAAATATTTAAAATTTAAAGTGGATAATAACAATTTTATAATTTGGAAGAACTTATTTTATAAGTGTATTTTGGAATTTATATTCTTTTTTTTCAAGTTTATTTATAAAATATTTTAAATTAAAAATGAATAAACATATTTTTATAATTTAGAAAAAAATGTTTTATTTCCCATACATCAGTCAATAAATGAAGGCCTACTCAATCAAGCCTATTCATCGTGTTTAGATCCTAACCATCCACACTCCTATCACATTATCCATCTATTATCCATATGTTATTTGCATGTAAAATACATTGCTCATGTGTGAAATACTATCAGTATATCTCACCATTAAAGCATTCACATGCGTCAGTAGTATATATAGGCATATCAATCTCATTGGATGTAAAAAATTTCAAGATATATGCTAATTTAAGGGGTTGATCCAATTTTGTTATCAAAACTTTGCTACAATCTCCCATATGCTATTCATCATAATTCCTTCCTTACCTTTAACATTCAAATGTATCATCTGAACTAGTGTTATCAGTTTATAAACATTGGTCACTAATTTCTATGTAGTATTCATTATGTGTCCTTGCATTATCAAATTCATGGATATCTACCCTTTCCTGTATTTTAGAATCTGTCATTATCATTATAGCAGGGATGATTTGTTTCGTGACTTTCTACATCTAGATTGTAGTGACAGAAATATGTAGCAAAATCCTTGTTGTCACCTTATCTTTTTATCTTTAAGAGTAATCATTGGTTTGCATATAATTTCTCTTTCAAACTTTAGCGATTAGATTGTTGGTCCTTATTTGGGATTTTATGCTCATAACTCGTTGATTTTAGCTTATTCATTCTTGAAGTTTCATCCTTCATGGTGTAGTATTTTTTCCTTGGGAGATGTTACATGCCATTGACATTTTCGATGATTATGATGACTATGTTCGCTAGCACATTGAAATTATCTAATAAAATATTACATATTATAAGTTTTGTATCTTTGTTGTGATTTGCTCAATCAATGTAGTAGTTATATGATTAAATGTTGGATCTAGGTTTTGAGCTATGGTTTTTATGAACCCCTTCATGAATGTTTCATAAAGTTTCCTTTTAGAAACAATAGCTTTAAATTAACACCAACTCTACCAGAGAAGAGGTAGGTCAATGGAGTGGAAATTGAACTATTGGGTAGGTAATTTGAATTGTGGTTCTTGTAACTAGTGCAACTGTTCAACTTCACCTTCACTTTTGCTTCTTTCCACTCCTCCATCTTTTTCAGTCACATGGTCTATGTATTCCTCAATCTCCCATCACTACACTTCATAAGTACATGTTTTCCTACTAACTCTATATTGCATCATTTTCAAAGAAAAAGGGCATGTCAAACCATCTGGTCCCAACTAAGAAAAATATTGATATTCTTCTTAAATGGTAAAGAGGTTCTTGTACATATAAATAATAAATTGAATTCATGTCTATATGGTTTTTACTAATTTGCGAAATTCCCGTGTAAAAGGACTAGTTTACATATGGAAGCTAATGAGGATTGTGTTTAATGTTTTCTTCCTGGAATGGTTTGTCATATTTGTCCAAATATGGTGATAGGCATTTTAAATATGCATTTCTTTTCATAGATGGATTCAATAAATCTCAAAGGATGTGTTATCTATTTTCCATTTCCACATTAAATCAAGTCATGTATATATATTTTTCTTAGTGGGGACAAGATGGTTCTACAAGCCCTCTTTCGTTAATATATAATGACTGTGAAATTGTTATTTATTGGTTGAATTGTAAATGAGTGACAAGCATTTTCTCTCATTTCAGAAGTATATAATGATGAAAAAGCTATTAATTTGTTATTGGTTAGTTGAAATGTAAGTAGTTGCACTTGTAACGACAACATTACTACAGTTTTGGGAAAACCATATAATAAATCTTTAATCATTGATATGTTTTTATTTTTAAGAAATAATTGAATAGATGTTAATCATATTTTTAGATTTAAGATGTTAATGTTATAAGGAAAAAGAGTTGGTTCTAGACTAAGACCTAAAACTGCCTCTAATTAGCTAAGAGCTCGTCTTCTTTTGATGTAAGGAAATATATTAGTGGACCAAGACTCGAAGTCATCTGGCAGAAGTGAAAGTCTACCCCTTTATGGAGCACCAGTAGCTAGTTTTAGGTGGCATGGTATTCCTTGAATAACAATGATGAGTCAATTGGATTTGTGGATAATGACAAGTGATGGATATCATCATTTCCAATTTGATAGTTCTGAGTTATGATAGGTTTTATCATCTTCAGAAAATATATAAAGATTTTTGTTTTTAAATTTAGAAAAAACATATTACAATAGAAGAAGATAAAAGTATATTTTATAAGAAATAAATTAGCAATTGTCCTCATGGTATAAATTCATTGTCTTAATAACAAAGGGATGCGGTACAATCTTTCATATATGAAATAAACTAGCAATTTGTTTCATGGTGCAAAGTGACACTGTGACATCATATAAAAATGCAATATATTTATGAAAAAATGTAATTTTTTTTCACTTTGAAGGAATTTGAGGTAACATATTTCCAAAATCCTCTACTTAAATTGAAAAATTATCACACTTCTAAAATATCTACTTCCTCATTTTGAAATCTAACATTATCACTACAATATGGGTGATGACGTTCTCGATTTTATTTGTCTAGACGGTAGTGAAAGAAAGATGTGTGAAATTTCTCCTAGTCATGCTCCTTGTGTTTTTATCTTCAATCGTATTAATCTATTTGCATCTAACTTATCTTGATTCATACTTTGTCCATTATATTATTCATGTGTTTGGTTTTAGCTTATTCATGGCTAAAGTTCCATCAAGTTCCATCATTTATGGTGCTGTGTTTTTGTCTTAAGATATGTTGCACACCTTTAACATTTTCCTTGATTATGTTTATATGCAAATTGAAATGATCAAATCAAATCTTGCATAATACAAGTTTTGTTCCTTCTTTATGATCTACTACGTCAATGCATTAGTTACAACATTAAAATTACAGGTTTAATGTTCCTTCCTTATGATCTACTCCATGAATGCATTAGTTACAACATTAAAAAATTTCAAAAGGTTTTGTATTATGAAAGATAAGAGATGGTTATTTATTTAGCATAAGGAAATCAAGACTCGTAACTTATAAACATAAACATGATTATTATGAAACATTTAAACTATCACTACTCTATAGATGATACCACTACTATCATAAACTTGCTTGTTACGTACAAATAATCCCAACATCTCAAAACTATGTACCTACCACTATTGTTATTCTTAAGAATACCCTAACCACATTATTTTCTTCTTAATTCCCATGGCATGGTGACTGCAAAACAAAATAACATATATAATGAGTGCAAGTGGGTTCAATTCATTATAAAATAGCGTAGCAACATAGAAATGTGATCGATGAACATATTCAAATTAAGGGGAAGTCTACGATATTTTTGGGTGCAAGTCCATAGTTCTATAGTATCAAATAAGTAATGGAATACATACACATATTTGAATGTCCAATATGATTGATTAACAAATTCGAAACACGCTAAAGTCCCCAGGACATTTTTGGGTATGGGTCTAATAACCCTCTATTATCTAATAGGAAATAAAATACGTACACATATTGAAATGTCCATCCGGCTTCCCCGATCTGGGTGATGCATCAACAACCAATAGGACAGTTGTAGTGGACACGCCACCTCCCCCCTTCACCAGCTCTTAGGCTGGGCTCCTCCCAAGACATTGCATTTACTCCGGATATGACCACACCCCAGCTGCCTTCTCGCACGCTCCAGCTCTCCAAAACCGCCATGAAACACATGCACGGTACCTCCAGGCATGGCTCTGGCCAGGGCACAAGCAAAGCGGCGTCTGTTGAGAAGGAGATCCCTATAAACATTGGATATAAGTATAACGTCTCCATGCCGGTTCGTCGCCTAGTGGACGATTGGGAGTTAAGAAACGTTGTGGAGATCCTTTCCTTTGGAAGTCCTGGAACTCAGGTGAATCATTATTGGCTCCTTAAAAATTTGATTGGTACATTGGTGGAAGAGACGCTCACCAACTAAAACTTGGTTAAGATGGCCATCATGGAAACAAGGTCCAACATGGCCCATCTGGATGGAATTCTTGTTTCTTTGGAAGCTATCCTCACGGGTCACCGCCACTCCTTGTTTCCTCATCAAGCTCCACCCATAGGAGTTGGTCTGGAAGGTCCAATTGTAGGTTCCGGGGAGGTGACTGTTGTTCATAACAAAGGTGCTGACTCTCAAGCGGCTACGCAAGAGGCCGATAACTCGTTACATGACTCTATGGGCCTCACTGTTTCTGAGGATGTCACTACTGCTCTCGGAAAAACCTCCGGACCTGACTCCCCCGCTACGGCTGTGGTTCAAGGCACTTCCCCACCTGGGACTTCCTTTCCGGTTCCCTCTACCATTGCAGTCGCCTAGTACAAGCGCATCCGCAAGGATGAGACAGACGTGATTCTCCCGCGCAAAGTCGAGCCTCTGCCCATAAAGCTCCCGGAGTAGCAGTGGACATATGACTTATTCGCCCCCTGCCCCATCTCTGAGGACATCCATGACTCCAAAGGCGAGGAAGCTAGCTCTTGACGCGGCTTGTGTTGAGCACTGCACTCCTGGTTCTCATACTTTGCTTTTCTGTTTTTGTTATCTTTGCCTAGTACAGAGTTACTCTCAGTTTATGTCTTTCTTGATCGGTGGCTATCTAGTCTCAGCCTCTAGGCTTGTTTTACAACACTCTTTTTGTAATAGTGGCACCTTCAGCAGCACTAGAATGTTATATTCAGCCTTACTTGATGATTGTAATTTTTTTTGCACTATAATATAATCTTTTATGCATCTTACAAAATACAAAAAATGTCCATCTAGCTTTTTGTAACCAACCTAATCTAAGCGTATTTCCATATAAATAAGGTGTAGCTTAGATATTCTACGTTACAAAATTTCAAAGTTGAAAAAAAAAATATTATTTAAAATTTATAAAAAGATAAACTTGATATGTGAAAGGTGGCCAATGTGTTGGGCATAAATGAGATAAAGGATACGTGAGTTGAGAAAATATTTATGGAAATCTCGGTAAATATTAAAAGAAAGAAGCTTATTTATTTATTAAAATTGTTTATGTAATGTTTTTTTGCTATGTTTTCCAACATAAATGTTTGGTCTTATGTTTATTTAATAGGTATTAAGCTCATGAAATTGGTCCTTTGTTGAACGTTGGGAAATCAAATAGCATCTAAGTGGACAAAGATAAATGGACAATTTAATTTGAAGATTTATTTAATGTAATTTAAAACATGGTATTTAGGACATTATAAACTTTATATTAGTTAGCTGTTAAATAGAGTTTTATTTGTTTTTTTGTTTGTTAAAATGTTCATTATATATTAAATTTTGAATTTAAAACTAAATAATAGGACATTTGATATAGTTTTATATATTGTTGAAATTTTTAATGAATAATATTTTATATAAATATTATTTTTATAATATTTTTATGTAAATTAGATTTCATTTCTCTTTGTATAATAGTTTTTATATTAGGTTTATATATCAAATCTATATTTTTCTTATATAAATAGATAGATAAAAAAATTATTTAATCATATATTTATATTTAACTAAGTATAATGCTATTATTATTTTTTATAAAACATCCATTTTATTAAATTCATAATAATTTTAATCCAATTCATCATAAATCTATTACTGATATTGGTTCCAATATTTAAGATATCGGTTTCCATTAGTTGGGATGTCACTTTCCAATATATTTTTTGTCACGTTCTATTGGATTTTGTAATAAAGCCTAGATCCATAATATAACAAAATTGACAAGTTTCCAATTAATTCACTAATATAAATTAATAGTTAATTTTTTTCTATTATATGTATTCTTGATATAGAGTATAGGTGTAACTTCAAGAAATTTTATCTACATAAATGATCAAGCATGTCCACATATTTTCCAACTGATGTACTATTGTTATATATTTTGTTATGTTCATAAATAATTAAGCAATTCTTCCTCTCAATCCATGTCTTCCTCTCAATCACTTAAGTTTTGATAAGTAACATGTGATCTTTTTTTTTCTTTTTTCTCTCATAAATCAAATGTCTAAATTGCGAGATAGAGCATGTGTGCCCTCTCGTCATCACTTGAATTGCTAGATTGTGAGAAAGAGAATGTGTTATTTCCCCTCAACGTCCAAATGCTAATATTGTGATAAGGACATCTTCTCCTCCTTTTCATCACAAGAAATCCTAGATTATAAGAGAGCGCATGTACTCATCTTTACCATGACTAAAATTCCTATATTGTGAGAAAGGACATGTGCTCCTCATCATCATCATCAAAGTGCCCATATTATGAGAAAGGAGTGTAATCCCCTTAATCACCAAAATCCTTAGATCATTAGAAATGGCATGTTCTCCTCCTCATTGTCCCACAACTGCCTACATTGTGAGAAAGAGTGTGTGCCCTTTCTCATCATTCCAATGCCTACATTATGAGAAAGGGAATGTTCTCTTTCTCTTCATCACCAAAATTTCAACATTGTAAGAAACACCATGTGTTATTTCTTCTCATCACCCAAATGCATAAATTGTGAGAAAGGTAATGTGCTCATACTCATCACTCAAATGACCAAATTATAAGAAAGGGCATGTTATCTTCCTCTTTGTCATGCAAGTGCCTAGATTGTTGAAAGGGTATGTGATCAAGGTAATTTATAGGGGCAAAATTTTGCCATTTGGCTGTTTTTTTCAAAAACTAAATTCACTATTTGGTCATTTTTAGTCTCTAATATCGCCTATATTTACATAAAAATATGTATTTTATCGTAATATTCGTCAAAATTTACACGTTTCAGTAGCAAATTGCATGTTTCATATTTAATATTCGCCTTCCTATCTATATACATGATTTTTTTTCAGTCCAAAATAATCGCCTATGATACTATACTTAAGTATAATATTAGAATCCTTAGAAAATACCATGTATGTGATCCTCTTCATCATCACTCCAATTTTTAAATTATGAAGAAGTAGGTGCTCCATCCCCTATCAACCCTATTCCTACATTGTGAGAGAAGATAGGGGTTCCTTCTCCTCATTGCCACAGTTCATATATTGTAAGGAATGATAGGTTCCCTTATCCATGTCACCCCAATGTGATAAAGGACATACTCCTATTCTCCTTGTCACTCGAATGCCCAGATGGTGAGAAAAATGAGTGGATGTTTTAGTATCGAATATAGATGCAACCAAAATATTTTATGTATCCATAAAATACTAAGAAAAATAATTATTAAAATAATCTTTCAATCTTAATTAGATATTATAGTATCCACCTTAGAAAAATTAAAATATATCTTCTATAGGAATTTTCAATTTTGTATGTGCATAAATAAATGAGAAAAAAAATTTGAAATATGAACAAATAATCATTAAACATTCAAATTTCATTTACATAACTCATACATGAATGACAATTAATTTTACGGTATTAATACATGTGTTTCATATTTCAGATTACAACTTGTGCATTTCACACATTTTTCAATAATCTTAGTTTTGGTTGGGGTGGTGGTGGGGGGCATTGGTCCCTATGGAAAAGAGTCTAAATTATTTTTCTTGGGGATTGGGTGTAACTACCATTAATCAAATGAAAGTTTATGCCCTATTCCTAGGATTGAAATTTGTCATAAAAGGTATTTACTTACAATAAGTTATAATTTTTGGAGGCTCACTACATGTCATTAAACAAGCTAGGAATCAAGCAATGAAGACAGGGTTGATTCATATCATGATTTACAATAGAATTTCTTGGAAACCCCAAGGTATAAGAGAAGTCAAGTTCCTAAACATAAAGAGACATAATAATGGTGTGGCATATCACTTAGCAAAATGAGGCAGTTAAGTTTTCCAAAGGAGTGATGGTGTATAACACTACTCAAGAATGCAAATGGATACCTTAATCATGGTTTTTTACATTATTCAAAAAAATCCTAGGTAGAGGCTATTGTTTTGACTTTTTCCTATTAAACAATTTTGTATCAAAATATTATATATATTAGCTAATGTTTATAATAAAAATTGCATTTCTTTTAAATTATAATATTTACACTTGTTATTAAATGAATCCACATTTTTATGATTGACACTGATTTTTTTTTTTAAATGTCACACCAATATCTACGTCGTATGTGGAATGTACATCTCCTATTGATTCACTGTAAGTTGTTTTGGACTTTGTTTTCTTCTAATTAAGTTTTTGAGAAAATCAAGGCATTGCCTCTAAATGGTGGATAAATACCATGCATAAACCTTGGATTTTTGGTAAATTCACTTCAATCAAGCAAGAACCCTCTTCCCTGCATGCCCTCAACCTTGCTTTGCTTTATCTTCCTCCATGTGGTATTTTACATTATTAAAAATTGTTTTGTTTTAGGTATTTTACCTTATTAAAAATTGTTTGGTTTTAATTAAGTTTTGGAGGAATTAAGGTATGGCCACCAAATGCGGGATTATTAAATACTAAGCATCAAGCATGGAGTCTTGTCAAATTCATTTCAAGCAAGTGGAAACCCTCTTCCCTACATGCCCTTAGCCTCGCTGCACATTATCTTTCTTCGTGTGCAAGTCTTGTATTATGTTTCTCTACTTTATAATTGGTAATGTAGGTGGTATTGTTCTGAAGCCATGGACTAGGGTGTGCTCGCTACTGTAGCGAGAGATTGGGATCTGGAAATCAACCTCGAGAATTTCAAGGTGGATGAAATTGGTAATTTGTTTAGTGGTTGGTATTAGGTTTCTAAACCCATGGAATTTGTTTTCCCTTTCCTTCAATCTGGTGTCCAATATAATTTTGAGGGGAGCATCCTACACTACTCACCCTCGTTACTTTCCTATGTAGACTGAGTTTTTCCTTTTGAGTCTGGGAACAACTTTTTCTCTCTAAGGTAGATTGGGAATGATATGGCCCATCCTATGAATCAAGATTTAGATGTGGGTGAATCCCTCAACAAGATTAGGTACTTTAAGAGTGTATTAAGGAGAATGAATTCTCAAATGGAGGACATGAAATAATCCATTAACAATATCAACACTCACATGGAGGAATGAGACATGAAACGAGATGAGATTAAGACCAAAATAGGGGGAAAAGATAGAACAACTTATCATTGAAACGTAAATGCATTTCAATATGATCCTAGGATTCACCCAAGAAATTCGGATGTAGACTCACTATCAAAAAAGTGGAATGATGATGAGGAATGGAAAAAGGATTATAATGCAAGAGGAATCATGCATCGTGATTGAACAACAATAGTGATTTTTCTGGGATCTTCCTTGAGGAGATTTTTCTAAGTTCCGTTGTTTTTGGGTTTTAATGAGAACTACCTTCATGCACAATACCTATGTAGAACGATCTGATTTCTTTTTGGTTTTGTAAACAAACAAAAAATATAATATATGTGACAAATATTGAACAGATTTTTTATGTCTGAGATAGTATAAGTAATTCTTACTAAGGTGACCTTTTGAAGTGACTTGAAATGGATTGTAACATGGAAGATTACAAACTAACCAGTACAAATTTTGTATCAACTTCATACTTGATGTTGAAGACTATAACTTTTTTTACACATAAATAAAGTTATAATTTTTTTCTTAGAAAAAAAATCATACTTAATTTTTATCTTTATATTATAATATGATAAATCATTTGATCACTTTCAATTATATATTAATACTGCTATTTCATATTATTTTAAAAATATCTATTTAACTTTACATTATAACATAATAAATTATTTCATCTCTTTATATTTACCAATACTATAACATTATAAATTAATACGTTATAGGTTTACATGAACATAAGAGAATTTGGATATGGTAATATTATTCACAATTTGTTTTATCCTTATCCTTATATATAGTTTGGAAAGTCGAAATTAAAAATCACTTTAAATTATATTAATTATATTAATTTTTTTTTAAATATACATAAAATTATAGTATTATGTCATAATATTTTATAATTATACTAATATTTATTAACAATTAAAGAACTAAAATACTTGAAATTATTATTTTTAGTTTAATGATATTTATAAATAACTAAATTTAATTAATAAAATCTAGTATCAACTATTTACTACAAATTTAATATTTTTAAAGGATAATGTTATATTTATTCCATTTATTATTATTTATTACGCAATTGTTGTAATGGAATTTTATTATTTATTATTTATTATGCAATTATTTTCTATGAAATTTTTTGAAGAGGTAGTTATTCTTTTAACTTTTAGCTTTTAATTATATATAGATATTAATTAAAAAAATTAAATAAAATAATTTCTAAAACGCAAGTAAGCTTTGCTACTAATTTCACTTGTTATATTTTTAGATTTAAAATGTTAAATGATGTATAGAAAAAAAAACTTGATTCTGGAGTAAGACCTAAAATTGTTTCTGTTTGGATAAGAGTTCATCTTTCTTTAATGTAAGGAAATATATTAATGGACCAAGACATGGAGACATCTCTCAAGAGTGGAATTCTACCACTTTACGCACCATCACCATGCTATTTTAGGTGGTGTGGTTTTTCATGAATAATGGCGATGAGTCAATTGCATTTATGGATAACAACAAGTGATGCCTATCCTCATTGTCAATTTGGAAAATTGAGCTATGATAGGTTTTTCCATCTTCAAAAAAATATATAAAGAAAAAAAATCATTTATTTAGAAAAACAATATTACAATAGAAGAAGATAAAAATTACAAAATCCTCTACATCAAATTAAAAACTATCAACACTTATAAAATATCTACTTCCACATTTTGAAATTTGACTTATCGCTACAACGTGGATGATTGTTTTTTGGGTTTTCTCTATCGAGGTTGTAATGAAAAAATAGGTAAGAAATTGCCCCTATTCATGTGCCTTGTCTCTTTAACCTCAATAGTAAACATCTATTTGCAAGGCACATGACAAGGGGCGGTTTCCCAATAAGTTAAAATCGACCATGTGTGGGAATTAAATTATATATCTCAAATATAGCCCAAAGACCTATGTACCTAGTATTATTGTTGAGGATATCCAATCACATTATTTTCTTTTTACTGACCATGGCATGGTGCTTGCAAAAAAAACATATATAATGAATGCGAATGGGTTCAATTCATCATAAAATAACGTATAAACATATAAATGTGATTATTGAATAAATTTAAAATTAAAAAAAGTCCTTAGAATATTTTTGAGTACAGGCTCCATAGTCCTCTACGATCCAATCAGTAATGGAAAAGGGACACATAGTCCTCTACTAAACAATTTTAGAACAAGGAGAAATCTCCAAGATATGTCCATATCATCATAATTAACGTTACCATGCTGTAACTACTAAATACATACGCAAAAGGATTCGAAAGGTTCATGTTGGACAAAATGAAGAAACCGCGATGCAACCATTTTTAAAAATACCAAAAATATGCCCAAAACTATAGTTGAGAATGTCATCTTTGCCAAAGCAAATTTTCACAAGTGAGTGAATTGAAGGGCAAGAATATAAAATGTTATGTTCACTCTATGTTTTAGAGGATTGCAAACCTGGAAAAAGAAGATTATATTTTGGATGATGTCAAAGATGGCCAATGTGTTTGGTATGAACAAGATAAAGGATAAGTAAGTTGAGAAAATGTTTATGGAAATTTGGGTTGAAAAGAAAGAAGTGTATTTGTTTTTTAAAATTGTTTATGTAATGGTTTTAATTTTTTTAAGTATGTCGTTTAGTTATTTTTGGTATCATATCTGTTTAACAATCATTAACTTCACGAAATTGGTCTTTATCTATATTTCTGAGGAATTTTTTCGTTGATGGAATAATGGGAAATCAAATAACATTTAAAAAGTTCTAAAGATTGTTAATGAATTTGAATATAGTGATGATGATGATTCCGCATAAAAATGACATGAAGTATTTATAGATGAAAGCTAACAACACCATTTATGAATAGGTGGACATTATTTTGTTAAAATATTGATTACACATCAAATTTTGAACTTAAAATGAAACAGTAATATAGTTTTATATATTGTTGATTTTTTTATTGAAATTCTAATATTATTATTGTTGTAGTTTAGTTTTCTTTTACATCGATTGTATTTTTTTTTAAATAACTTAAAACTAAACAGTAATCTAGTTTTATATATTGTTGAATTTTTTAACGACATTCTAATATTATTATTGTATTTTAGTTTTCTTTTATATAGATTAATAATTTAGATTGTAAATTTTTAAAAATAAAATATTGATATGTAACATTTTTATAATTTTAGATGGATCAAGATAATTATATTTTTTTGTAAGTATCGCATATTTTTATGTAAGTATCATTTTTATAGTATTTCTATTTTTATGTAAATTGGATCGCTTCTTTTTCTCTACACAACAATTTTTATATTAAGTTTACTCCTCTCTCTCTCTCTTTCTCTCTCTCAATTCTTATAAAACTTCCATTTTATTACATTCAGGCTAATTTTGGTCCAAGTCATCATAAATTTATTATAAATATCAATTTCCAACATAGGAAATGTCACTTTTCAATATACTAGTTTCCAATATATTTTTTGTACATTAAATTGGAGTTTGTAATAGGGCCCTCACCCATAATAAAATGAAATAACAAATTTCCAATTAAATCAATAATATAAATTAATTGTTAATTTTTTTGCTATCGTATATACTCTTGATATAGAGTATAGGGGCTGGTGCAAGTTAACGAGGGTCTCTTTTGACATGTTAGATGCAATAGAAAACTGAAAAAACATGCATCCCTCAACTTACATGGAAATTTTGAAATACTTACATGCACAATAAATCTTGCTTTGAGTAAAAAAGATGAAATATAGGAAATTGAATCATGTTTTCGAAGATATAAATATTACCTATTGAAAATTTTCATAACTATCTCAAGTTTGAACTTTTGTAACAGTTACATCTTTTTCCGCAAATGATCAAGTATATGTCTTTATGGGTTTAGCTTTTGAGTGGATAAATGATGGAATCAACCTACCAAAATTGGTAGACATATAGAGAACATAATAGTACTAGTGCAACACTATTTTTCCAAAATAATTTTTGTAATTTTGTAATTTTTATTTTTAATTATCGAAGTGACCAGTCCATCAAGTGTGAGTGCAACTTTTGAATGTATTAATGCAATGATCATGAAATGTTTTTTTTATAGCATCTAGAGGTCGGTATCTAGTACTATAGCATGCATTTTTTTAAATGCTTGAGAAATGAAAAAGTCATGGAAGAAACACTAACAGTGTGTTTTTTGAGTTAAGGAGTCATAACATAATAAAAATATGAAAAATAGAAAAAAACATTTACATATTTGGAATGTGTAGAAAAAAATCTATCTACATCTAAAATTTCATAAAAAATGATTGTGTGTAACATACTATAACGAGTGGTAAAACACAAGCATACTAAGAAAATGGATGAAATGCCCAATTAGCTATGGTTTAGTAGATTGCATAGCACATGTTTTGCTAATCCAAAGCTAACTCCAAAGAAGACAAATAGGAACATGGATGACATGCAAAGTCAAGCATGTGAGGATGCTCAATTTAGGTGGTAAGGAACGTGAGCACGCTCCTTTTAAATTCAAATTTCCCTTCCCTCCTAAAAAAAATTGGTGTAAAAAATATGTGTGAATGATTTATTTTTACAAAACAAGTGCAGGATTTTAAATGTGCACATTATCTTAATCACATTGAATTTTCCTTATAACACATATCCTTATAACATATAACCCTCATAACTCTTCATCAATATAATCCACAAATATTATTCATTAACATGTTACATGTATCCTTTTATGAGTAGTAGAGAGAGAGGGGGGGTTAGGGTTAGAGAGAGGGGAGTGTTAGGGGTTAGGAGAGAGAGAGGGGGGTAGGAGTAGGTGGAGTATAAGACAGAGAGAGTGTGAGTGACAGGGGGTTAGTAAGGGTTAGAGAGAGAGAGAGAGGAGAGGGGTTAGTGGTAAGTGGATGAGTAGGGGTGTGTATGTCTATGTGTGTGAGAGAGAGGGGGGTGGAATTAGGGGGTTGGAGGGGTAGAGAGGGATGGGGTTTAAGGTAGGTGGAGTAATTGAGGCGTTTGTGTGTGTGTGTGTGTGTGAGAGAGAGAGAGAGAGAGAGGTTATTGGTAAGTGGAGCATTAGGGGTTGTGTGAATGAGAGAGAGAGAGAGAGAGAGAGCGGTGAGGTGCTAGGGGGTTGGGGGATAAAGAGAGGTGTTGATGGTGTTTTCACACCAGAATATGCCAAAAGGAACCTACTAAGGTTTATGGAAACCAAAGTAGATTTTCAAGAGGGATGCAAACTATGTAAAATAAATGGCATAAATAGAAACTAAACTAAACATGTGTATGAAACAAATCTAAACTAAAATTTGTAGACATTCTTCAACAAACATGTAAATGAAAGATTTTTTTTTTATATTATATGAATGGTCTATACATGGAACAAGGAATACCCCGGAATAGCTATGGCAAGTGGCCCTTGTATCCATATGAAGTAGAGTGCTCCCGGTCTCTTGGTAGCCCAATGTTCTCCAACTACACGTCACAAGGTGCAAAATATCCAGCGAAGCTGAAACTAGAATGGTCAAAGGGGATTCAAGGTTTCAATGGAAATTTCAACAAAGTAACGATATATGCAATGTATGGAGAAAGGTTATGAAATGAGGGACCTTCACATTCAATATATATGAAAACAGATTTATGGTTTTGGTTGCCCATGGTATTTGGTGGTAGTATGGTGGATGGTTTTGGTGGTTCGTGGTATTTGGTAACCACTTATTATTTAGATATGCATTAGGATTTTCCCCTCTTTATGGGATTTTATATTTTCCTACTTCTTTTTTACTTTTTGGGAATTTTCCTTTATTTTGGGGATTTTTCTCTTTTCCATTTTTAAGGAATGTGCCAACTTCCCTCTTTTGTGGAAAGAGGAAATATCCAAAATATTAATTATGAGCTAATTTAATTTGCAACTTTGGGATTTTGGGCATGTGAAGTTCAAAGTGGTGGAAATGGAAAGTGGTCATGATGTAAGGATATGGTGTGGCTAGGGGATGGCCAAAATGGATTTTTTTTTTTTGTTAACATATTGGCCCCTGATGTGTGAGGGAAGGAGCTCATCGTATGGCCGATGAAAATCATAGGATGTTTCTTTTCCAAAAGGAGAGTTTGATGGTAACATAAAGAACAGAGACCGTGTCAGAACGCGGAGCGCACTCTTCATCAAGACTACAAGAGATGAACCTGCAGATACCATGCTCAAAATCGATCAGGTACATCAAATCTCAGATATATGGACGAAGTGGGAATTCCCATGCTCATATCATGTCAAGATATAAACATAGAATTAGGCCCAAAAGGGGACCTAATTAATACATGGATAATTGTTGTGTACATCATAAGTGTCCAATATTGACTCAAATCTGGAGTATAATCATGGTCTAACAAAGGTTGATATGAAGAATTGAGACTGGAAACAATGGCGTTCACCAAGAATGCAGTATCACAATAACTGATGCTCTATTGGATCTGAAGGGGTTCAACAACTGTAAGGACTCAAACAACTAAAAGTCAGAATCTCGGAGGTATAATGGACTGCATCTATAACTGGATATACTAGGAAGCATGGTACTGAAGGGATTCCAAACATTATCACCAACGCAACCTAGATATCACAAGGAACATAATACTAGAAAGATCCCAAAGAGACTCACCAATGTGCTAGAGTCAAGGGACATTTGGGGTCTTTGAACAAATGATGAAAGAACCAACACCCTATACGAATCTCAATGGTGTGATGATGTAGTTGATGTAGAGCACGTGAGAAACAACCATTCTAAGGGGCATTTAGGTGTCCCTTAGGTGGTCCGAGAAGCTCATCAATTATGGTTATTAGACTAAGGTATAGGGACCTATGGGTCTATCCTTTGGAATAGATGTGATGGCATCAACAGAGAGAGACTTGCAAATTCCAAGGCAATGATGGTTCCTTGACGGGAATGGGAGGGGTACAAGTGTATAGTGAATGTAACATGACACAGGGTTGAGACATTGAAGTGGGATACAAGGGAACAAGAGTAATGGGTCTCAAACTTCCTTTGTTTAGATTATGAGGGAAAGGATGGCCTGGCAGCATATGAAACTGATCTCAGGGGAGGGGAACGTAGCGGGGGTGACCTGTTGGCTATGAATGCAATGGGGTAGACTCAGAGGGAAAACGATTGACTGTGGTATTATAAAGGGATCCAAGGGTGACTCATTGTAGAAAAGTATGAAAAAAAGTGATCGAGAATGATGTTGTGATAAGGGACTATATGTGATCTACAGGGACACTAAGAGGAACCATTTGGGAATTCTTCATTATTTAACAAGCTTAAAGAAGGGATAGAAGTGTGCTCGATATGATATTGTCATGTGGATTATTGTCGAGCCCAAGACAATGAATGATTGCTGGTTTTTTCAATTTTAAGGAGTCTGAAAAAAATAAATAAAACTCTATAAATGTTATTTTTCGTAAAGTTAGTATCTGAAGCCCTAAAAAGTGTAAAAGTATACAGGGGAGAAATCTTCTAGCCAAAAGGGCCTAGAGAATGATGTTTGTGTAATTAGTCCATTCGGTTTGAAAAAGGGGTAAAAGGAATAACAGATCGATGCTCTTTCAAATCCTTTAACGAGCATGAAAGAAAGCAAGTTTGTTCGGTAATTTTTCAATATTTAAGAAGTAAGAAAAAAGATTAAAGAAAACTCCCTAATGGGAGTCCGTTTACAAGGAATGACTAATCAATGACAATGTGAAGTAATGTATGTGGATTCATTTTTGGGTGTCAAAGTATAAGGAATCCCAATCTTATTGGGATACGAATGGCATGGGCACCAAATGTAGAGGGTACTAGAATGATTAGCCATGTAAGGTAGGCTCTACTGCCAAACAAGGGAGAATGCAATGGTGGTTGGGCTAGGCCACTTACTAGGATAGGGAGGGATCCTACAGTTGTATAGGGGAAACTAGATAAATGCATAACATACTCTAGGGGATAATATGACCTATATGCCAATTTATACGTTATACCTGGAGGGGCAGATGTCACCAAAGAGGAGGAGTGCTGCCATAACCTATATTTGTACACAAACAAGAATACCTGGGTGTAAATCTGTGTTTGGAACTTGAATAGAATATACAAATACATATATGAGGTGACTTATGAAATGGAATGAAAATCAAGATTATCCCAAAAGAGGCCCAAAGAACAGTTCATCAATCATGAGAAATGGTTGTTATAATCGATAAGAGCACATAATGTTGATTCTGTTGGTGCAAACGTCACAAAAAACAGATGTCATATGTATCCATAATGGTCAAAAGAAGGAATGCACCCAAAAATCCCTATAGAATAGGCGAGAGGCCATTCACCACATGTCATTTTCACTGTTGAGTGTTAAGATTGTGTGAAGGGACCCTAAAAAGGATTGTTGATTTCATCTGATTGGGCTAGTGGATTTGAGTTTTTCCACTTCCAGGTAAATTATATTGTGTTTCTTGTTCTTTTTGTCCATTTATTTTCTATTTTTGGGCCTTCTTGGGACCCTAGCAAACCCCATATGGGTTTTAGGTATGGGTCGCACCTTTCATGGGAATAATTGCAATCCAAGTCATTCTTTTTAGGAGATAGGTGCGAATTGGGTAGCACCTATCCTATGCACCTCTTTGAGGGAAAAGTGGGACTTCGGTTGCACTGCTTGGCTAAACACATGTGACCCAAGTCACATTTCTTCCGAAAAAGGGTGTGACCTAGGGCGAAAAAGGCAATTTTTGACTTCGTGACTGATACTAATGTTGTTGACATGCAGGATGCCACAAGTTAAATCACAAGAGTGAGACATGAGTGACCTCCATGAGGATAGTGAAGCTAACCAAGTTGTAAAATATAGCTTGATAAGGCATGGATTAATGAATTTCGTGAGGAACCCCTTCATGGGAAGTGGGAAGTGGCTACTGAAAAAGATGGTACAGTTATGGGATCGCAATGCAATGGTGTTCATGCTGTAGGGTGAGCGACTGAAGCTCACCCTAGAGGATGTATATTTCATGAAAGGACTCCCAAGTATGGGGTTGATTAGGGATATGCAACAGAAGTGTCCATGAGACGTTTTGATGTAGGGCATATAGGATTATCACTACTATTTGATGGTGGAGGTTCTCAAAACCAACATCCTATCATGTGCTATTGAGAGCTTAGAGACTTAGGCGATTATAGTCCGTGTGGTGCATGTATTCGGATTGAGTGGAATAGATTGTAAGGTATTAGGGAGACAAATAATGTTGTGGAGAGGGTTCTTGCGGGTACCTACTTTTGTTGGGATCAAATGTTCTTGAAGGTACCTACTTTGGTTGGGATCAAATGTACCTGAATCTGGTTCAGTGAGAACTGAACAAAGTGAGCCGATTGGGAAGTGACTTATACTTCCCATTGTTTCTATAATCATTTTTTTTGAGTGAGTTCCTACAATGTGGCTGCATGTACCGATGCATGATTGTGGGATGATGGATCCCATGATGAGACGCTGGTGTGAGATGATGATCAAGAAGGGAGGGAGAATGGTGGGAAGGTTCTTCACCTAATATCTATTTACATAGTGGAATCAACTACCAGTGATGGTTGAGGACTACCCATATGCTAGCATGGACTTCAGGGGTGACCTTGAGTTACCTCGACCTCTTGGCCAGTCCTAGGTCCTGACAATACATATGCTGTTATTTTTTTATGTCTAGCCATGATTATACTGCTAACATAAATGGTAGCTATATTTTATATATGTTGTTGATACTAATGACTAGCCATGTGTGTACAAATATTGGACCACTATCTCTAGCAAGATATTAGAGGTGCAAAGGGAGGGTTGGGGGTATAGATCCCCCAACTCGCAAGCAATGACGTCACTAAGGTTATGATGGAATCACTATGGATAATTATTGACCTACTACTCGAGGGATTTGTTGATGATGGCTGACAATACCCAACTAATGACTTGATCTCCATTTGTTACCAGACACCTTTTGAGTAGAGGCCCATCATGCGGCGGATCCTTGTGGCTATTGATTCAATGAGAGTGATGGCATGAGAAGATGCGACCCTGGATTATGATGAGAGCACTGAGGAGGATATTGAGGAGAAGGATTCAGGTGACTCTGATGACTAGTTGGAAACTTGTGGAGGTACCTCCCAATGCCATGGGCATGGGGATTTTTTTATTGATGTGTGCTTTTATGGTGTTTGAGGAAGATGTTGGGGCTCCTCTAAGTAGATACGACTATACTATTTTGTATATTACGATATGAAATTATATACATATGCAAGTGGATGCACTTTTATGGTTTTTATGCTTATTAGACTTGTATGCCATGATGATGTTTATGTTATGCTTATGTACATGTGAATACAAAATGATATGATAATGCATGTTGATGGTTGATTTCCTATATGCGATGATTGGCACGCCACTCTATAATGTCATTATCCATTTGGTATGCAACACTATTGGAACACCTAGGGACATATATGAACGAAATGAACTCAAAATGTCTAACCAATTGTTTAGTGCACAGGAAATTTCTAAAGAGGCAAGGGTCGCATACCCGATAGTAGTTGTTCAACTAGGAAACAAGTAGCTAGGATTCTAGGAAGCCACTCAGGTGATGAATACCCAAATGGAGGGAAAAAACCAAGAGACCAATCACAACATCATACTCAACCTAGTTATTGGTGGCTGCACCGATACATATTCCATTGAGATGGATCAACTCTTATGAGGGGGAGTATATGACCCATGCAGCCAAGGATAGATTCACAAACCATCTATTTGCGTCGTCGATGAAGCCAACATGAACAGAGGGAACATGATCCATCTGGTAACAACCATGAGAAAAAACCATAAGGATTAGGCATAAAAAAGGTATAAAACAAAAAGGTGAAAACTATATTACATTGAACACGGGATTTAGTCAAATTAAGCATAAAATCTCTTGAGATACAACCCATTGTGGGGTTTTTTCAAGAGATGACCTTCGAAATTGGCCAGGAGGTATGCCCCCTTTATGAGATAGTGTTTAATAACATATGGGCCTTGCCACATGGATTCAAATTTCCCTTTCCCAATATTTTCATGGGATTGATCATAGGACATGCAAAGATATCTTTGGAAAGAGTAGTGCAGAAATACTAGTTGAGAAGAAGAAAAGGAAGGCTACACAACCCCTACCCAATTTTGATGTTGAGCACCAATGACAGTTTTTGCATAATGCACAGAAGGAAGTAGAAGAGGCTCCCAATGTGAAGAAGACCTATGCCAAGAAAGTATTTGCAAGGAAGACCATTTGCATAGGTTGCATGAGGATGAGGACCGAGGGAGAAGACTATGCTAGGAAGAGCTGCTGCGCCAAAGGCATACCGAAAAGCAACAAATAATTTCATACCATGAGAAAGAAGAGCAACACAGGAAGGTACATGTTAATGACTATGAAAATCAAGTAAGTTTTTTTCTACAAAGTTATTTAAACATCCTGAATGATTCTAAAGCTACCAATAAATTAACTAGCATGCTTAGAAATTGGTAATGATAAGTGAAGTGGAGGAACTAATCTCTACACCACTCCTCTAGATGAATGTGCACAGGGTGGGAAAGAGAAGGAGAACTAGGAAAGAGTTCAAGTTGTCCTTGGAGCTAGTGGGATATCAGATGAAGGAGGTAATGTGGGTTGGATGTCAACATCCTTCCCAATAAATCATGGAAGTTGATGGGGATGTCGAAGCTTGTATTCTCTCCTCTATAACTGAGGCTATCTAACCAACACAAGATTTATCCTATCAGAAGGTTGACCAATTTAGAAGTGAAAATTGATCAATTGAAGATAGTGGAAGATTTCGAGGTCATTGAGATTATGGAAGGAATTGATCCATACCTAGCACTGTTGGGGATCGACTAGGAATTTGAAAACAATGCCATTTTGAACTTGGAATAGAGTCGCACGTCCTTTAAGAATGAAGAGTTGTGGGTAGTGGCCCCTCTTATTGCTATAGAGAAATAATGGTATAAGGATCCAGTCAGATATGATACCAGTAGTATTGAGACTGAAAACATCTATAATGTAACAGGGAGGAGGGAGGATTATGTGTCACGTCCCCTACTGTCATCCAGAATCGCAGAGGGAACATGGCCGAGCTATGGGGGTGTCTAACTCTCCCCATAGCCATACAAAGAAATGTACAATTAAAATAAAATGCATAATTAATTTATACAATGGAATTAAAACATATTAACATACACACAAACTGGAATGCATCAGCATGTCTATCCCTAGCAGATGATTAATCAACATGCAAAGATTCAATCCCATTCTCATGCTAAGCACAAAATTCATGTCAACCATATTAAGATAATCATTTCATTCCATTAACATGAATAAACAACATTCAGAGTAGAACATAGAATGATCACAATTTAAACCACATAAACTACTTATCTTTGAGATGAAGCTGTCCAACAACTGGCTATGTGAGAGCAACGTTCCACCCAACCATAGGTCTCTGTCCATCCTGTATTCTTTTAGTTGAGAGACCACCCCCGAGCTGGGATATGTATCCATTAAGGAGGAACTAGGCAGGCTCACTCATAGCCATGGTTTCACATAAACAGTCATGCTACGCAACACATGGTTGGGTTTATCAAGCATGCAAGAGAACAAAGAGGAGGATGCTAAGCTAGTGAGCTCAACCACAGAGCTACAAGCATCTCAATTAAACTCATATAGTCATGGCACCCACAGTACCTACCACACCCAACACAAGGAAGGTCCCCTTCTCTGCTGCACAGTTCCTCAGGCGTCCCTTCCCTCCAATGCTCTTCAGGGTGGGCATAGAAAGGTCCAGCTGCTAATTTTCCTGAGATTCTATCCTTCACTGGGTTTATCAAGCAATTCAATCCTCTATTCAAACATTCCCACTTGGATTTTCACAACTTGGTGTCCAAATAACTCAATCCCGTAATTGGATTTCTGGGCTATAAAAAATAGGTTTTCCAATGGATTTTGGGGTATCTAATACTCTCAAAATTTTCCCAAGGTTCACGTCTATGGATCCCCCATCGTATTTTACTATCAACACGAAATTCTAGGCATTTTTGGCTCTTCACAACGTGGGTTCTTTCACAGTTGCGATTTTTGGTTTTTTTCATTGCTGGGCATCCGTAATGGATGAAAAATGATGCTTGGATGTTCAACAATGGAATGGGAATGAGGAAGAATGAATTCCCATGAGTTTGGGTGACTTGTGGTACAAGAAAAATAGATCCCATACCTTCCGTACGAATTTCTGAGCTGCCCATGCTCCATTGAAGCCATGGACTGATTTCCTCAACAACTTTCTTACACAGAATTAAATGTCAGCAAAAGGAAGTCAAATGGGTTCTCAAAATGAAATTTGGAAGCCTATGGTTCAATCCCACAACCCCCTCACCACTCCCTAGTGGAATACACATGGCCCCTTCTCATTAGTTGCTTCCATAGCCAGTTTTGGTATTTTATTGAAATATTAAATATTTACATCATTTTACAATATTCCATGGCTTAATAGCACATGGGTAGTAAAATATCAAACACTTGCATTTTTAATAAAATCCGAGCATACACTAGCGGGGCCTTGGCCTTGAGCTCCACGCTAGGAAAACATACATCGCTTGAACACGATATTTACATAAAAGCCAATATACCATAAGGGTAAAAATGGGGTATTACATTATGTGAATCCCACTGTAGACAGGGAGATAAGATGACGTAGTGTATGTTATTTTGATACAGATTCACAAGAAGCTCTAGACTGATGGTAGAATTAGTTATATGAAGCATCCCCAAGAAAATGAAAACTAGTCACAAAGTCAATGCTTTGGATTGGGTCGGAGTTGTGAGACCCACATAAATTTGATGGGATAGAAAGCGTGGAGTTGAGGACTCCTTTTTGGAGAAAATAGAGGCACGAGTCCCAAAGGATCAATGAGTAAAGTAAATGGATGCAGTGACCCGTGGGACACTTGTGCTTTGGTGGGTGAATCATAGATAGGATATGACTAGATGGGAAGAGGTCGAGACATGCATTAAGGTGAGGTTCGAGCCCGACATAGACTTGGAAATTATGAATAGATTCTAGAGAAATGAGGACCTCAAGGAGCATATTCAGTTCTATCAATAGACATGGACGATGAAAAGAGTACCATGCAACCAATGGGTACAACAATTCTTCCATACTCTGGATGTAGTACTACATAGTTTGTACGTACAGTCAGAATGAAGAAATCAGACAAGAAGTTGGGAGAAGATGCACACCTAATTCATTGCCACGTTCAGATTTAGTACCACATATCCTAGCAGGGACAAAATTCTCCATCAAATGAATATTTTCATCTTTGGAAAAAGAACAAAATAGGATTCGACGCAGAAGCTAGTCTATGCATATCACAAGGATTTGACACGATTGAATCAGCTAGTATGTTGTTGCAAAGTAGACAATATAGAGCTAGATGGAAAAGAAGATACATGTAATATACATATCTAAGAGACTATTGGAAAGCACATGGTGTAGGATGATTCGTCTACCAGTACTGTGCTAGGATTCAAAGAACCTATTAAAACAAAGAATACAACATTGGAATAGAAGAGGCACTCAAGATTGAAATTAGAGGAGACTACTAGGTCTAGGAGAAAGTCACTCAGATAGTGGACCTATTAGAAGATTATGAAGATATTTTTAAAGAATTTTTTTGAAAATGAAGGAGATTACAGATTACCCCTAGGAGATGAAAATTGAGCTCATGGAGGGGACCAAGCAAGTAAAGAAAATACCATAGCGATTAAAACTCAATTATAAAGAGAAGTTGTGCAAGGTGCTACACCTCATGTTGGATGTGGGCATCATTTTTCCAGTTGAGGAATCCAAATGGATCATCCCTATGGTGGTCCAAGATAAAAAGACAGGGGAAATTTGGATTTGTGTAGATCTAAGAAGCTTGAATGCAACATGTGTACATGATCCTTTCCCCACACCATTCAGAGATGAAGTACTAGAGAATGCATACTCTTTCATTGATGTATTCTTTGGATAACATATAGTGTGCATAATAAAGGAGGATAGAAGGAAGACCACTTTCATGGCAGAATGAGGATCCTTTTCCTACAACGTGATGCCCTTGGGATAAAGAATGCAGCAAAAATGTTATCAAGAATAATGGTGGTTTCATTTAAGGAGTTCATGCATAAGTTCCTTGAGATAAACATGGAATAAATGGGCAGTGTTGAATCTATTGAAGGATCATTTGCAGGTATTGAGACTGATATTGGTTATATGTAAGAAAATGCGTATCTCATTGAATATGAAGAAGTGCATTTTTTGTAGTCCATTTGGGATTCTCTTGGGAAATATATTGTGTAAGGAAGGTCTACTAGTTGACTCAACAAAGATTCCAATCGTAGTTAATCTGCTGAACCTAACACATGCAAAAGGGTTGGGCATGGCATTGCGACACACTAGTTATCATAGGAATTTCATAAGGAATTATGCTAGTATCACAATGCCTTTGGAGGAATTACATAAAAATTATATTAAATACATATGGATGTAGAAGTGCCTGCAATCGCAAGACTTTTTGTAGGATAAGTTGGCTATAGAGCCGATTATAATATTTATGTATTGGATGCGCATGTTTCATTTCCATGTGGATGCGTCATTGGTCATGCTGGGAGCGGTGCTAGCACATCAAGGACAAGGGAACATTGATCACCTTGTGTTCTTTTCCAACAGAAATTTGTCCCTTGCTGATAATAATTACCATGACTAAGCACGAAGGATTGGTAATGACATATGCACTGCAGAAGTTTCGACACTACCTGTTGGGGCATTATTTCAAGTTTTTCACATATCATTCTATATTGAAGTATATGGTTAACAAGCCAGTGTTGGGGGGCACATCTGCATATGGTTTCTCCTATTTAAGGAGTTTGAACTTGAAGTTGTAGTCAATCCTGGAAAGTACAATGTTGGGATAGAACATCTGTCAAGGATAGAATCACATGAAGCTGGGGGGATTCTAGATGATGATCTACCCAATGCATAGTTTTTTTAGATCGAGGCAATGCCAGAACTATTTAATGAAATAGTGGCATTTCTAGAAAAATGATATGTGCGGAATATTACACAGTTTCATAGTGAAGGAAACTGGTGACAAGAAGTGTTGATTTCCAATTAATCGCATGACAACTTTAAAAATTGGGTGTAGATGGCATCTTGCATAGGTGTGTATTAGAGCATGAACAATTCTCTATCATGTAGGAGGCACTTGAAGGCATTGTGGGTGGACATAATGTAGGGAAGGCTACTACACATAAATCTCTATGCATAGGATTATGGCGGCCTTCGTTATTTCAAGAAGCCAATATATATTGAAAATAATGTGATGTGTTCTAGCATATTAGGAAGTTGTCACACAGGGATGAGATGATCCTCTTTAATGTGACTACTCTTGAACCTTTTGAGAAATGGGATATTAATTTTTTGGGTCCCTTTAAGCCACCTGCACGAAGGACTGGTGCACAATACATCATTACCACGACAAAATATTTGACAATATGGTCAGAAGTAGTGCCAAGAAAAGATTGTACATTGAATACCACTCTATGGTTTATATTCGAGCATATCATCACTAGTTTTGGATTCCCAAAGGTGTTAATGAGTGATCAAGGAACTCATTTATTGAATTCCACCATCTTCAGATTGACTGAATAGTTTATCATTTATTATTAGAAAACCATTCCTTACTTTCCTCAAGCGAATGGTATAGTGGAGGCATTCAATAAGATCTTGGAGTAGGCACCAATAAAGGTTTTCAACATACAATGTGATGACTATGATCAATGCATTTCAATAGTATGATGGGAATATAGAACTACCTACAAAAGGATCCCTAAGCACATGCCATTGGGGTTAGTCCATGCAAAAGACAGAGTGATGCCACTATAATTCATTGTCCCCAGCTTGTACATAGGTATTGAAAAAATATGATAGAGGATTAATCACTCCAACACATGCTAGATGATTTCCTGGAGCTAGAAGAAGACTGATTCATTGAAGGGTTCATCCTATTGGTTGAAAAGAAGAGACAAAAAATATGGCACCACTGGAACATTAAAAGAAAGGTCCTTGAACCACGTGCACTTGTTTTGATGTATTGCAATAAGTTTTTGAGGAATCTAGGAAAACTAAGGATGGGATGGTTGGGTCCTTTGGATCCTACTCATAAAAAATGTGGGCACAACAAATCTTTCTACCCTTGCAGTACAACCCGTCAAAATGTGTAATCAATGGAAGTCGTGTCAAGCCATATCATGGTCTATAGTGGCACAAAATCTTGTAAGTCAGTGTCAATCATAAAAGCAGTTAGGATAGGATAAAATTTAGGAGTCTGTGTCATTCTTAATGATAATAAAGTAACATAGAGGTAGTAGTCAAGTAGAAAATAAATCTTCTCAAGAAAATCTAGACCAGAATCGTAGGTCATCATTCCCCCTATCATGTAACTCTTGTAAGTTAGATTTTTTTTTAGTTACAACTAATTATGCCTAATTTAGAAAGGTTGTGAAAAGACATAAACAATAAAGAACCAATGCAAAATGAAAAAAGCACTCAGAAAAGGTAATAGCTCAGAGGAAAAGACAACACTGATGTCTTGAGCACTTGAACAACAAGCATGAGGTAATGGAAATGATGCACAAAAAGATGGGTGGTCTTCCTTCAACTAGCCACATCCTTGAACATTCAAGGTGAGGCACAGGGAGGTAGTCACATGATAGTAGGTAAGGAGTGGGGCACACTCTCCTCTAAAGTAAGTTTACGAAATCATAAAGGAAACACTATTTGTTTGAGAGAGCAGAGAGTAGCAGTGAGAGTAAGAGATTTGTATCAGATTCAGACTTGAGTTTAAGTGAAACTGATAGATATGGCCGCTACCCATACTAACCATAAGTTCACGATCATTGTAAAAGTGACAAAATAGTATCAGATGCTGAAGGTTCCCATCCTAGTATATGTCTAGGCTAAGGGGCGATTGTTGGGAAAGGTTCCTTTCCTCAAATATTTAGATTTCAATATCTTGGATGAAGCATAGTTTCTCAAGCTCAAAATAGTCCTCTGGACTCAAGTGGAGATGACTAAGAATGGGGAAGAGCCCCTCCATCAATAACTATGTTCAAGTTCCTCCTTAGTCACCTCCATGGATGATACTAATGGCTAGAACATAGATATGAAATATCATATGTGGTCATAAAAGAGATCTCTAGGCTTTCACACAAGGGAAAGGGTCTCATGGAGGTAATCACCAATGCCTCAGCAGATGAGGTATACAAAATGTTTCATACACATTGGGGGTTACAAGGAGAAATAATATCTTCCATATCAGACATCAATTCAGATTTTTGACCCAAATATTCGCATGCAGGCTACTGTGGAAGTGTCGTAAAGATGAGTTTCTAGCAAGGGTCATACTTCTAGAAAATAAATGCACAATAGGCCAATGCCTTAGCATACGAGGTATACAAAAATTTTCATACACACTGGGGGTTACAAGGACCAATAATCTCTTCCATATCCAAACATTGATTTAGATTTGTGACCCAAATCTTCACGTGCACACTATTGTGGAAGTGTCGTAAAGATCAGTGTCCAACAGGGGTCATACTTCTAGAAAAGAAGTGCACGGCAGTCCATCGAATGATCTGGACTCAGTATCTTAGGCAGGAATTCCTCCAACAATACCTCGATGCACAAGACAAAGGGACTGAATTTCATTACAGTTGGGTATTGTTGCTCATTTCCATGGTGGTGTGGCAACCAACCCTGAATTACTAATAAAACCACCCTACTCTAGAATATTTCATGGTGGAAAGTACCTTGTATTTCACCATCATATGACCCGAGAAAAGTATATATCCATCGACATCGCGTTTCAACTGTGGTACATAAAAATGCTTACAGCCTTGATAGATTCATTGAGGATCTCACAAGCAATTGTGGATAAATACAAGGATATTTTGATATTCAAGGTGGATAATCACAATGTTTTGATCACAATATGCCTAGATCCCCAGCCAGATGCAGATGTATTTCCAATATGGATCACATTTGAATATGTCAAAGAAATGATTGCATAGTGATTGCAACATTTGCAGCATTTTCAAATTCAGGCTTGGAGATTCTAGAGGAATCTATTGTTAACAAGAAGTCCCCAAGTGAACGCACCAACTACAACATTTTTAGGTTCTCACCCAAGTTGTTTAAGAAGCACAAGCAAGAATCTATACCCTCTTAGGAGATAGAGGATCCAAAGAATAAAATTAAGAAATCCCCATCACCACTGCCAGACCTGGATCCATATATGGAAGAAGAAGCTGAAGAACAAACCTCATCGATAGAAAATTCTTGTACAAGGGCACCAACTTTGGTCAAGCACAATATTTTTGAAGAATTTGAGACCAACATATAGCAGGAACAAGAGCAATCACCAAATGAAATAGGCAATGTGAAACAATAAATGGAGGGGCAACAACCCACCTCACAGTCATGCAATACTGTGGTCTCCACAAAGATTCCTAGCATTATGGAGCAATTACAATCAAATATGAAGGTAGCTCAAATCCTCTAGAAGGACAGTAAAAAGCAGTTGTAGGAGATATTAAAGGATGGTGCTACACATTGACCCAAGCACAGAAGTGACATAGAATTCACAAGAAGCATGAACAAGTTGGTCACATGAACTTTAGCAGTAAGTGCAAGAGCCCTTTTCACACAGGAATATCTAGTTGAATCCCTTTGCCATCGCATTGGTCCATATTTCGAAGGTATTAAATATGCAACCATTTCCATATTTGTATTATGTGGGATTACATGGAGTTACCAATAGTGCATTAATCACAGGTATAAGAATACATTGCACACACAATCATACATACATAAGAGAGTAAGTAAATTTGAGTAATGGGGACCCAAGGAACAAGTATCTTTATTTATCAGAACATGATCATCATGTACAAAAGGATCCCTTATTTCCTTTACTCACTAGCCTATTATATATTTGATACATACAATTATTCAGTTACATTTTCCTAACTGTTCAGTCGGTTGTCTAGTCGTCCAACTAGGTCCTCCTGACCTAGTTGGTTGCATGACTAGGCTCCTTCAACACCATACAATGAGATAGAACTACACCTAATCTCTACAAAGGACTTGCAATATTTTGTCACTGGTATTTTCGACGAGCTAGGTGATTGACATGCTCAGTTGAGTCACTCCTATGCCACGATGAAGCAAAGGCATATTAATGTGGTACAAGGAAGAAAGAGGCTAGAAGCAGAAGTGGAAAAGGCTTACTCTATGCTACTAGTTGCAAGTTCCTGGACTAACATCCATCTATTGCCTGTGCAAAAATTATCCTACATCATAGACACATTTTTCGTGCTCCAGTAGGAAATAGAAGAATTCAAATAATAGATCAATTTGAGAGCCATCCCACAAGGAGATAGAGGTTGCAAGAAAATTTGAGGAAGTCACACAAGTTCTAGAACAAACACAGAAAGGAGTCATGAATTTAATAGGGGTCGTTCACTACATCTTCAGCATCTGGAACTACCTGTAGGATGTGTCAGAACTGCAATAGGTGGACTAGCAGATTAAAGACCACGCGGCCTAGGTTAGCGCTGAGAAGCAAATTCTAGTGCAATTGCCTCTCTCTACACGAAAGAAGTGATGATAGACATATCAAATATGACCAAAAAGATCACGACAAGTAGGACAAAACAAAAGACAGTCGCATTAGTAGTTGACAAGTTGCAAGAGTAGGTGCAAAATCATTTTGACAACTTGTCTCAACTCCATAAAAACCTGGCAACAAAATTTCTCACCCTCACTTAGAAAATGAAACCATAGGTGGGGAAAATCATGAAGGACAATGTGGAGTCTTTCAATATTTTGCTCACGGTCATCATTAATGAGTTCGAGGGCATTAATATCGGATTATAGGACTTTATTAGCATCCTGCATAGATGGCTTCCCTTGCTGGAAGCCTTAGATCCCTGAGGTCTATTGCTTAGGATGAGTCACGTCATAGTGTTGGGGGCTTGTTGGTGCCCGAGTTTTAGCATAGGTGGACATGCACTGGATAATGTAGGTGGAACTCTAGACATGCAAGAGACAGTGCAAAGGAAGACAGTGTTGTGCATGGAATTTTGCATGCCTATCAAAATGTGTTTAGGCTAATGGAAAGCAATAGAACCAGAAGCCTCTTAAGAGGAACATTTTGTAATTTTTTCGGTTTGGTGATTGTTTGGTTGTTGTTAGGATATTTTGGGTAGTCAGTTGGATGCATGTGCTATAGAGCCCTATCCATGTCACTACATTTTTGTTGTATTTTGATATCCATCTAAGCTAGTGAGATGAATGAGTACTTTCTGATATATTTATTCATGACTGTCATTTGTACTGAGTTTTGATAAGTATTAATACGAAGTTGGTTATCCTCTATACTATGCAATGTGTTTCTGTTATGTTTATGTTTATGTGTGGAATGAGTGTTTTCCCACTTATAACGAATGAATGCTAAATGGTTCACTATGGGAATGCATTAAAAAGTTAATGAATGTTTAAGCACATGGGAAACACCTCTGCATCCTCTTCTACACAATCCCTATAATGGTCTTTCCAATTCAAGTATGTCTCAGGTGAGACCTTATCTTGCTTGTAGGGTATTGAAAATGTCGACGTCTATAGGTCGTTTTGTTGGTGATGCCTATTGAACCATAGGTCCAATTGAGCCATAACAAACAATAGCATTCGAGATGTGAAATTGTTTAAGAAAGAATTTTTTCCAAACAAATGAGGGGACAATATTTACCCTAAATCGAGACTCTCATAAATTAAAAATAAATTACAACCTCATAAGACAAGAGAATTGGCATAAAAAAAATTAAACCATACACTGGTAATACCTCAATGAGATGTGGAGGTAGACTACTCAAAGTGTAAATCCAAACAATCAAAGTATAATTATGCCGAAGGCGTTTCTTTTCTGAAGGTGGGTTTGTGGGCACGGTTCCCAATTTCATCATCCCTCTAACCATTCCACTTTCGCCATGCATTCCTCTGTCCACTGTTTCACTTGCCAATATTTTTCTATGGTTTGATGAAATTATTTTGCATTGCAGTTCTTTCTGCGTGTTGAGGGTGTTTTCATTTGTCGCGGTTCATTCTTTGGTGTTCAGTGAGTTTCCCTCTATTTCCTTCGGCGTCTGCTTTATATGGGGACTATTATTTTTCTTTATTCTTGATATGGCCTTGTCAAAAACCACCTTACTTGTCATGGGATGCACGTATTTCTAGATTACGGGGAGTTTCACACCAGATATTCTCTCTCCCATGAAATCCTCAAAGTCATTCAAATTTCCTCCATTCATTTACCATTTTTAGTCATGAGCGACACACTAAGATTATTCCTGTGTATTATCACGTTCAGCCTTCATATCTTCGCCACATTGAAAGATCACCTTATGTAGAAACATTTGAAGGTCACCTACGTGAAGGCAGAGACATCGTGGCATGTTGTATGATGGGATTGAATGGTAAATACGATTTTCTTTTAAGGTCTTATATGGTTTTACATAGAAAATGACGATAAAATCTTTGTTATATGCATGTTAGAGATTCGTCTTATATGCTTGTCGGTTTATTTTGTGGTAAAATATCTGTTAGGGATTTGGGTTCATAATAATCCTGAGCTCGGAAATATGGTGTATGTTATCTGGGGTTTTATGTCAGTTGTTGGATGTAGAATTATCCCTTAAGAGCTTGTCCCTCGAGGATTTGAGAGCGGTCTGCTTTGGGCACCAGTGTTTGAGGTCATCAGCAACTAGGATGGCTCTTTGGTCTTCTTCCTACATGGAAAGGAGAGAAAAGGACTATTGTTATCCTTGTTCTCTAAAAACTGCAAGGTAGGACTGTAATGTGATTATGCTTGAGGTAGAACTAAAGTGGTAGTCTACTACAACAGAGTGCCTGCTGCAGGCTTCCCTCAAGAACTGTAGAGTCAGATGAAACTATTCCCATCAATTCCTCCAACTCGAAGCCTTTTCCATCAGAACCGATTATGTATTTATCTCAATATTCTGTTAGACACGTCATCGGCATGACTGCAGTGCTATCTTAGTTGGAGAAAAATGAAGTAATGGTTGGTTTGTCAGGCTCTGATTTATTTCAAAAGCGAACGATCTTCCTTGCTTTAAGCGGTGACAGATTTGTTGTGCAAAAAAAGGAGAGAGGAGGACTTAGTACGGCCTTGATGTGGTTGAGAAATCGATGGAAGAATATTCAATGTTGGTTGATTGGAAGGATACTTACAAATCAATATACTTAGTGAATTTGGTTGTTCTCATTAACACTGTGTGTATCTACAGCCATGGCACCTATCTATGACATTTAGTGCTGGAGAAAAATCAGTGTGTATATCTCATTCTTAGTCATATTTTCTCCCTCCTTCGAACTCCTGTCCACAGTTTCTAAAGATGGCAAGTAAACAAAAGCATTGGTGACCCTTTAAGCGTTTGTTCTGGATTCTTATACAGAAAAAAAAATCGGGATAAGGGTTTTAGAAAACTTTTTATCAACCTCACCTCTATAAGGGTTCTAGATCTCTCCAATATTTGTATAGAGTTGGTGCCCTCGGCATCTCTCACTCAACTCACATTGCTCGAGTTTCTCGATTTGAATACAATATGAAAGCTTACACATCTCCAACATATTAAGTTAGAAGTTAGAGGGTTGTAACAGTTTTGTGCTTCCAGCCGAGATATCTCAAGTCACTCCATTGAAAAGATTATGGTGGGGTATTGGTAATCGAACAAAGGATTTGAAGGATCCCAAAAATAAAATAGCTTTGAAGAGTCTCACAAATATCAAAGAGTTTTCTTTATCCATATTTATAAAATTTGAAGCCTATGAAATCATGGGAACTTGGTTCGAAATTAGACATTTAATATTGAGATACTAATTATGTGAATAACACTCTTTCTCAAATGATGCAGAAAATGAAGAAGTTGGAGAGTCTCCACTTGAAGAATATCTTGTTTGTAAGATTACCAGATTGGATATATGATGTTGAACAAGTAGAGAGGTTAGAGTTGACAAATTATGGCAATGAGCTTCTTTTACCAAATTTGAAAATTTGAAAATCATCAACATACAAGGATATGATTGATATGGAGATAGGGAGTTCTCAAAATCAAGGTGGATTTCCCAGGCTAGACATCTTGGTTTTGCAAGATAAGGACGAGTTACAAAGTATGACATGCCCATTATGTGAGGGAGATGTCTTGAAAGAAGGAACATTGTCTAAGTTATGTATTTTGAAGAATGAAGGCTGTCCAACATTGAAGAAATTGTATATGTGATGAAGAAGTTACCAAATTTAAAAGCATTATATGGTTATAAAAGTTTGGCTAAAAAATATTGTTTGGAAAGATAATAAAAAAAAAATATTATACTATTTACTTATAGAAATTTAAATGATTATTAAAAAATTAATGTGTAATATTTTGTTATTACTTTGTAATTTGATATTTAATATAATTGAATATATGAAATTCCAAATTTCCATTGCAAGCATTGACATTTTTTACATAAATTTTTGCTTTACTTTAATTAAACAAATAAATTATTAATATTATAAATACTAAATGTTATTTTATTCTTAATCTTAAACTTTATATTTTTCAATATAATTTTTTTAAACATTATACACCTCAAAACATTATATTTATTAATTTATATTTTTCAATATAATTTTTTTAAGCATTATACACCTCAAAAACATTATATTTATTAATATAAGTTTTTTTAGGACACCTTTACAATTATTAATTGAGTGTCCATCTATATGAGAAGAAATATTATTTTCCTATGCAAGCCAACAACTCAAATATTTCCCATACAATCAAGCTCAAGATTACAAAAATTGTTGTCCAAATATTTGCTATACACACAAGTGGCACGAGTCTAATGTTATTGAAAACTTGATGTTATTAACAAATCCATTGACTTGTAATGTTCCAAGAATTTTTCTAATGAATCTCACTTCTTTGAGGATCATCTATCTCTCTAATACCCAAGTCAGTGTCAACGTATTTCTCTACCTTAGAGTTTCTCAGATTGAGTTTTACTAAATTGCAAGAGATATGAGTAATATTTCCAACTTTTAATTGAAAGATATTTCAGTGTCAATATTAAAATCATTACCAAAGAGATATCTCAACTCACTTTATTGAAATTTTTTCTCGAATTAAGGTTTATGAAATTGCAAGAAACACGAGTAATCAAGTTTCAACTTTTAATTAAAAAATATTTCAATATCAAATATTAACATCATTACCAAAGAGATATCTCAACTCACTTTGTTGAAAACAATACATTTGTGTGTAGGTATGAAAATAGCCTACAAATGTATTGCCCTATGGATTTTAGAAATTTCATGGAGTGATATTTATTCATATTTTTTTAATTTGAAAGAAATGAAATAATCGCGTGATGGGATGATGGGTGAAAATGAAAATTTTATAATTTTATGAGTTATGTGAAGTGTAGTCTTTCTTAAAATATATAGAATATGAAGAAGTTATATAGTCTTGTGCTATTTGATTTTAGAGGAATAAATTTGCAAAATTGGATATGTGAGTTATAGCAATTAGAGAGATTAGAATTGTAATTTTATGATAGTATGAAATAGTCTAAATGTTATACAATTTGAATTTTTGTCCATTATCAATAACTCATATTTGCAATTCAAACAATTCTTCTCAATTTTTGATGGAATTTCAAACAAAAATAATTATAAAAGTATGACACATATAAAAATTTTGGAAGGTAATCCCAAGTGTTAGAATATCTTGTAAATTATTATACTATCTTATAATGTACTATTGTGAATAATTGTATTCATAGAAATCCTTATATAAAGTTTGTGGAAGGTGGCCCCACACATATATGGTGATTTATTATGTAAATTTTTTCATGAGGTGATCTATAAAATCCAAAAGGTTTTTTTTCATATTATCTAATGTTTAGGAGTTACACCTTTTTGAAATTTAAGTGTTTCTATTTGTGTTGATTTTTGAACTTGGGATGGTTCAAGGAAGTCTAGAGAAATCACCTCCTAGACTATAAAAAAATTTCAAAAATTATAAATTTGGATTATTGGGACATGATGAGATGTTATCTAAAACTTGAGAAGGGTTTGGTGAGATCCCTACCCTAATTAATTTTAAAATGGGATCCTTCTTTAAGCTTCCAATTTTGTTTAAGGGTTCAAGATGAATTTGTTTTTAAAGAGCACATAAGCAATGTTTTTAAAATTGTCTTGAACTAAAACCATCAACAAGAAAATGTGAAATCTTGTCAAGGCCGTGGAGGTATGGCATCTCATCCATCAAGTTCAAATCCATCTCACCTAGAAACCAAAACCCTATAACTAGGGTTGGTGGAAGCCTTGAAAACTATTTTATTGAAAGTGTCCAATATCATTAACACTTCGAAATTGCAAATTTGAAAGCATAAAACTAGAATCTAAAGAAAACATTTCCATCAAATAAACCAAAGAAAATATGCACAAAACTATAATTTAAAGAAAACATTTTCATCAAATAAACCAAAGCAAATATGCACAAAACCCTACCATTAGCAAATTTTCCTCGCAAACCGCAAATTTGGCATTATCTTATGTTGTTGTGCAACATCATATTGCCACTCTTAGACAAGAAATCATCTTGGGTAGTAAGGAAACATAAGACATAAAATTCAAGTAAATGAGACAAAACTATATTGGTAGGCATCTTTTTTTAGTGAAAGACAAGAATTTCATATTACGTGAGGTAATATGAATGTATGCAACCATACGAGTCAATATAAATGAGTGAGCATCAATGGTTTTATATTGATGTTAATATATATAATATATCAATACCCTTTATATGTTGAAATAAATTTTCCATAGCAATTCGATATATCAATATTAATAGCACAACCACGTTTTAATAAAGTGGTTGAAGCCAGTTTCCTATTCAATTAACACCACTACAACCAATCTTCACATGGCTACACATAGTTGAGAAAAATATTTTCATGAACTACCACTTGAAGACTTAATCTATGACCATTGTAAGATAACTCACCAACAACTCTATCTACCACCATAATCACCCACATCCACCACCGCAACCAAAGTTAAGCTTTTCTAAGAGGCCAAAGGTATTTTTCTCATTTTGAGAAAGATAGATTCTTACACCAAAATTGGAAGTTGAGTAATTATCTCAATATCCTTAACTTATTTTATTTCACACCATAGGTTTTAAAAATGATGAAATCTTGCCAACATTGCTCAATTTTTTATTGAAACCCTTGGAGATAGAGTATCTATTGCTTCAACTATTTTCTATGTCACAAAATTAACATATAAAGAATGTGAGTTTGAGTATCTCTTCTTTTAAATTGCATTAACATATTTTGTAAGTAATTATAATTTTAATAAGATAACCAGTTACAACGAAATTTGTAACATTGTTACTAGCTTAGATCAACATAAATTTTAAAAAGACTATTAATATTTAATGTCAATTTATTGTTAAATAATTTAATGTATTGCCAATGTTTTCAAACAAACTCACAATTGTAAAAACACTACTCTCTTTTTTTATTTCATCAAATCTACTTTTATTTTATTTTTTTCATTTCGCGTTTAATTTGCTCCTTTTGGGGAAATTGCTAATATTTATTAGTGTGGAAATAGTTTTGGAAGAACCGAGACTGATGTAGGTTTGATCGAATGCACAAGATTTCACTATTGGTGAATCATTCAAAGCAGAACACGTCAAGTACACCTGGAAACCATTCATTTTTTGGAAACAGAATTATGTGGAGTGTGCCTGACAAATGGATCTCCTGAAGTGAACTATGTAATTTTGTCCGTGTTAGCACCCAAACTATACCTTCCAGGTTGTGAGAAAGGAACACTTCGGGGTAACCACAAAACCACTTTAGGAAAGGTGAGCTGGCTTCTTCCCCTTTAGAGAGGGATCTCTCACAGATTTGGTTCAACAAGGCCAGATGTATGAATAAAACTGAGATAGAATTATTGTTTGGTTGAAAGCAATGCATAACTTCCTTGGGAAATGGATTCAAAACATAAAAAATGATTAAAGTGGTAGCGCTTTGCAAAGAAATCCCCACAGAGGAAAGAGAGTTACCCGCTTAAGGTCGAAGAGCTTCTTTTAGCTGACAAAGAAGAAGATATGAACAAACCATCAACATAGAGCACCTTAAGATGAATTCTATATCAACTTGTTGATGCCCCGAAAATCGCAGCATCAAGCAGCAAGGGATTCTCCCCGGTAAGCAATCCCAATTAGATCGCTGACCGTTTGGTGTGGAAAATCCATCCGGTTAATGGTTCCGGCTACTGTAATATTTAAAGATTCTTGTTCTTCACACCGGTTGCATCCTGATCCACCGTTTATGTATTTTATTTTAAAGATGAAATGCAAGTGCCCTAAGCTAAATGCAGGTAGCTAATCTAAATTAATCTAAAACTGTATAAGCAAATTTAACCTATCCTTGCAAGGAGCAAACTGTAGAGATGAGTAATAAACTGCAAGAAACATCTAAAGATCAAACAGATAGCCATTTAATCATAAAGATGTGCCTACAACAGAATATGACAGATATTGAAGATAGCTTCAATTTATTTAATACATTCCATTAGTCATTTAAGAGAGACATCATTGTACAGGAAAAGAGAAAGATCATTCATTACAAAGAAATAATTCATAATAGCAAAGAAAGATCTCATTGTAGTATGTGAATGCTACAGGAATAGTCCAACAAACATTCAACACACATTTCCAGGAAAAAACGTCCTCTCTAGGATCTCATTAGGTAAAATCCAGTTTCTTGGAGCAAGTTGCAAAGTAATTCGTACAAGCTAGAAAATTTCTTTCACGTCCCAAAAGTCAATCTATCTTTTTTTGTTCTGCTATTTATAAGTTTACAAATTGCTCCTTGAGCTGACAGGTGTGCCCTAAACTCTAGAACCTTCTAATTTGTCTTTAGTGCACAATTACAAAACCCACAGATTCGTGGAGATCCTCCCATGTAAGACAGAATCAGGGCCAGCTGTCTTCTAAAGCATTTATACAATAAAGGAAATTCATCCTTTTCTCACATTACGACAAATAAGAATCCTAATGGTTTATCTATTTTATTTGGCTTCCTTATGCTGGCTCGCTGACTCATCCGCACCAACTGGCTCGCTTGTGGATGCTTGGCCATCTACACTTTGGATATGGGTGGCTCATTAACTGATCTTTTTCAAGATAATTTTGCTCTGAACAGATATTGTTGCCTTAGATGCAATCTCATGCTTGCGCAGATCTGATTTGACCTGTGCTGCTCCTTCTTCCTTGCAGACCTTCTATGCACGACGAACCTGCGGTGAGTGAGGCAGTACAAATAAGGAGTATGTAGAAAATAGAAAAATTTGCAAAGCTTCCTACAGATTTGTGAAAGAAAACATGACAGAGTTGGCTTTAACTAGATGACTTTTGGCCATAAACAAAAACAGTTATAAAAAATTCAGAGTATGCCACTTTCATAACATGGAGGCTATTTTAACAAACTGATCAACTAATTCACAGTTACAACTACCACTTCACAGTTGAAAATCATGAGAAACAACTAGACGCAAATGCCAATAAGCTATATAAGCCACTGTGGGTTTTATGTGGCCTTGGAACGAATGGTGGTTCAGAGTTATGAGCAAGGGGCTCAAGAACTTGTGCATTTAAAACGACACATGGGCACATTCACGACCCTACCAAATCTGTGGCTGTATGTGCACCAAAATAAAACTTTGCACCAAAGCGGTGAGCGTAAGGTTAAAATCTGCGCTAAGGCGGTGAGAGAAACTTTAAATCTTGTGCCCAAGCGGCGATCTTGACGTTAAATCCTACGCTGAAAGAGCTGCGCCAGCATTAGACCTCAAGGGAAGGCAAGGTGCATCTATGGAGGTGGGATCTATATGGGTAAGCCTTGTGCCTTTAGCGCAAGTTTTAGTCACAAAATGTGCGCTAATGGGAACTGCACCAACGAGTCATGGAAAAGACTTAAGGGATTTTAGCATCGGTGTGCTTTCAAGCATAGATCCTGCGCCAATGAACCTACTCGTGATAGTTAAAGGGGGTCAATTTTACGTTTGAACTTTGCGCCAACACGACCGATTTCTATTTAAAAATATGCGTCGGTGGGGAGCTTACAGTCAATAATCGCGGCAAGCAGAAGATTTTAGCACTAGCCATTACGCCAAACAGACGACTTATAGTTAGGGATTGCGCCAAAGGGCGGCAGATTTATAGTCAACCTTTGCACCAAAGCGGCTAAGTTAGTTTCAGACTCTGCGAAATAATCATTCGTTGATACAGCGCAGGTTTTAAACCTAAAGTTTGCACGTCGGCGGAGGACATAGCTGAAAAGCCAAGATTTGGCAATATGGTGGAAGATTAAGACTAAAAAACAAAGCGTTTTTCAACGCGAGAAATAAGTTTAAAGTTTGTGCTTTTGAAAGCACAAAGTTAACCTTTTCACTTGCGCCTTTGGCGTAGAAACATAAACTTTCAAATTGCGCTGTGAAAGCGCACATAGTTAATCTTTAAACCAGCTCCGTTTGATGCGCATAATTAAGATTTTAAAACTGCACATTGTTTTTAAAGGTAACAGAAGGAAAATGCCTTAGTCTGAAAAACAAAAGAACTAGAAAGGGTGAATTACTTTTAGGAAAAGTTGAAGATCAAGTGACAAATATTTTAACCAAACTCAAGACTTAAACAAAAAAATAGGAGGGACCCAATATTTATAAAAAAATTTGGGGAGTTGTTGCAGCAACAACAAATGGCGATTCGCTGACAAACACAGATCTCTGAAACAAAATCCTGTCATGACTTAGAATGACATTTAAATTGACAGCTTCATGCGCAACAAAATGCTTCACATTTCAACTTTTAAGAAAGGGGTGATCTCTTAATCATATTGGTGCTTTGGGAGGAAGGGGGCTAAGACTTATATTTCTTCCAAACTCTCTCAAGTCCAGAGTATGGAGTTAATTCATTTAGGACTGTCTTTATGGTTCCTTAACTAAAAGAGGACTCCACAGGATCGTAACAGTACTTCACATAGATATTCGTTTGTTCCTCATTCCCATGCTATCTACATCTTTTTGGATGTTCATGTATTTGACAGCTTTTGCTGTTTGAGCCTTCCAGAAATAGTTTCCTTAAAATTCCAATCTTTGATTCGGGTTCTTCAATCGATAATGTCCTTTTGTGTGAGCGAGAGATTTTATTTGATTTATCAAGCTTCACGGACAGAGAATAACTTAGCTTGAGTTGAGTCTTTTGAACAGCTTTCTAGATTTGAACATTTTTCTTTTATCTCAGCCATGCTTTGATTGAGGCGAGAATTTCTGGAAATCAGACCCTTTGATGTAAGCCTTTAGGCTTTTATTTGTAGCATGGGATCATTTAAAATACCATACCTCTGTGAAGCATGCTTCCTTTTCGTGGTTCCATAATAACAAGGAAACCTTGAGACATGAATTAATGTTAAAATGAGTGGAGCCTCAAGATAGTGAGAGAGAAACATTGGATCATTAGTCATTTAACTGGGGTTATTTTTACCAAACAGGAAGAGATCTCCCCATTTTCAAAGGCTGATCAGTGGAAGCAAAGTCACAGAGCCTCCTTTTTTTTTACAAATGAGATTCTTCCTTCAAGATTTCGATTTTGCTGAGAGTTCTGTACTACCGCTAAGCCAGGGGTCGAGCTGGGTTTTATTAGCCTAGAAAAAGAGGAAAATCAGATGAAAAGTGAGTGAAAAAGACAAACCTAACTATCGAGACTATTTCTAAGCAAAATAAAACAAAAATCAACAAAGAAAGCAAAAAAACAAAGAAATTGTTTATTTATGTACAGAAAACCTCAATGGGACTATGCAAAGTATTGTTTCAAGGCGAGGCCGTTGAGGGGAAGGGTTACTTCCTCTCCCTGGAGGTCTGTTAGCTTGTAAGTGGATGGGCCGAGCTTTGCAGAAATTTGGTAAAGGCCTACCCATAAGTGTTGGAATTTTGTGTGCATTCCCTTACCTTCGTGATGATGGTCCCATTTCAGAACTAAATCTCCAACTTCAAAGCTTATTTTAGCAGACTTCCTTTTATCGAACCATCTTTTGACTATATCTTGGTGTTGATGGAATCAGTTCTTGGCTTTCTGCAGGGCTTCTTCAAGTTGAAGCAGGGTGTCAATCCTGGATTGTAAAACCTGACTACCAGACCCTCGAGAGGCTTGGGACAACTGCAAGGATGGAAGTAATATGTTGGGAGGGAGGATGGATTCCTTGCTATAGACAAGTGTGTAAGGGTAAACCCCTAATGAATTCTTTGGAGTCACCCTATCTGCCCATAAGGAATTTGGGAGAGCTATATTCCAGCTTCGCTGATTTTCAATCATAGTCTTCTTGAGAATTCAGATGAGGTTCTTGTTTCAAGATTCAGCTAGTCCATTTCCCTGGGGGAAGTAATTGGGTGAATAATGCAATTTAATTCCCCTTTCATAAACAAATTCATTTATTTTAAAAGACGAGAAATAAGTGGCATTATCAAACACTAGGAAAATTGGAACCCCAAACCTGGTTATGATGTTCTCTTCTAAGAAACTGATGACTGCATCTTCATTGATCTTGCCCAATGGGGCAGCTTGCGTCCATCTGGTGAAATAGTCGGTGGCTGTCAGGATGTATCAATGTTGCAGAGAAGAATTTGGTTTTATCTCTCCGATGACGTCTATACCCCACTGTTCGAAAGGCTCTGAGATGATAATTGGATGCAAGGGTCCTGTTGCCTTAGGTAATTTTCTAGCACTCCTTTGACATACATCACAGTTCCGTGCATAAGTATGGGCATCCTGGAATAAAGTGGGCCAGTAATATCCAACTCTCAGTATTTTGTGAGCTGTTGTCTCCCCTAAATAATGTCCCCCAGCAGGGCCATTGTGTAACTCTTTGATGACTTTACCTGCATCCTCCTTCTCTAGGCATTTGAGAAAAACTCCATCATAATTTTTTCTGAAAAGTATTCCGTCAATGATCTGATAAGCTGCTGACTTTAAATGGAGGGCCCTTCTTTGTTTAGAACTCCAGTGTTCTAAAAAGTTACCTGCTGCATATAATGCACTAAATATCTGTACCAGGACTCAAGGGCAGTGAAGATGGGAAAAACCTCAAATACATTCATTTTAGCCTCATTTTGCCAATCTATCCCTTTGTCAGTTGGATTTTGCATGAGCAACTTGCACAAACTTTAACCCTTTATGATGGTAGCTGGCTTGAATTCCAAGTCATATTATTGAATATCCGTAACCCAGTTTCCTTGCCTTTCTCCCAGCTCCTTTTGAACAAATAGAGATCTAACGGTAGGGTGAGGAACTACGACTTTAGTTCTATTTTTTAGAATATATGGCATGAATTGCTTAACCACTTTAAATACTGCATCCTCTTGTTTATCCACGATAGGGTAGTTCATTTCAGCGCCTTGCAGACCAGTGCTCATAAAAGAAATTGGGTATTCATCCCTTGATTCTACCTTCTGAGTAAGTACTGCTGTGAGAGAGTCATCCGAAGCAAAGGTATACATTATAAAATATTTATCGAAGTCTGGACTCCTCAGAGATGGTGCATTGGCTATGGCTGCTTTGATTTCTTTGAACGCCACTTTCTCTAAGTCTGTCCATTTGAATAGCACACTCTGCTTAATCATTTGTTGCAATGGCTTGACGATTTGAGCAAAATTCGGAACAAACCTTCAAACAAAATTAATTGTGCCCATAAATGATTGCATAGATTTCTTGCTATGGGGCATGGAAATTTTATTAATAAATTGCACTCTCCCTTGATCTATTGAAATTCCCTTTTTAGAAATGATATGACCCAGCAGTTTACCCTTAAGAACAACAAACACACTCTTCTTGGGGTTTAAAGAGATACCATATTTTCGGCAGCGATCGAAAATCTGTTTTAAGTGAACAACATGGTCTTCTCTTTTCTTTGAAACAACTGTCACATCATCTAGATAGACAACAACACAATGACCGCCCAATCCTCAGAAGGCGATGTCCATTTCTCGCTAGAACGTGGCTCCTGCGTTTATTAGGCCGAATTGCATTCTTTGGTATGCAAAAGTTCCCCACTTGGTGCGGAAAGTAGTTTTAAGATGATCCTCTTCAGCTACTAACACTTGATTGTAACCAGAGAAACTATCAAGAAGGGAAAAGAGTTCCGATCCTGATACCATCTGGAGAATTTGTTCCATTGAAGGGACAGGATAGTTATCTTTATCTGAAGCTCTGTTCAGATTTTTGAATTCAACACATAATCTTATCTCTCCTGACTTCTTTCTTACGGGAACTCAGTTAGCAACCCACTCGGAATGCCGGACCTTAAAAACTATCTTAGTATCAATTAACTTCTTCAATTCCTTTTGAATCAGAGGTTCGAGAGTATGGTGCATCCTCCTCAATTGCTGCTGAAATGGCTTGACACCTTCCTTCATTGGTATGATATGCTGAATAATGCGGGTGTCATATGTTTTCAGATCTTCATAAGTCCATGCAAAAACATCCTTATATTGTCGAAAGAGCTTGATGAACTTATCTCTTTCTCCCGGTGAACAACATTTACTAAGGTTAACAAATTTAGGTTCAGCTTCGTTGCCCAGATTTACTAATTCATGCTACATAGATGAGCTATTGGTCTTAGTATTTGTTGGCCTTTTGAATTTTCTCTGCATATTGAACAACATTTCAAGTGACCTCACCCCTTTGGGGATGAAATTTCCTTTAGCCTCATCTTTCTTTCGTAAAACAACATCATGCTCTTCTTCGTCTATCACAGCTTCTTGGAACATGTCCTCATTTGTTAGAAAACTGATAATCTGATCGTCATCATTGAAAAATCTGAAATTTGTGATATTGTCTAGGACAAAAGGCCTGAAAACCAGTTCAATTGAACATTTGTTATTAGTCAGCACCAATCTGGAAGCGGAAGTTGCTAATAAATCAGCCGCAACATTTTGCAGTCTAGGAACAGATTTTATATTGAAAGCATCAAAATGTGTAATTTAATCCCATACCTCATCCTGATAACCTTTCAAATGAGGTGAAAGATAGTGAATGGTATCTCTTACATGTCTTACAACTATTTATGAGTCACCAAAAACTTTCAGGTACTTAACATTTAAACCGATGGCTTTCTTCAATCCGTGGACTAAAGATTCATATTCAACAGTGTTATTAGTACACTCAAATTCTAATCTACAGGACAAGAAGTACTTATTACTTTCAGGATCCACTAGAATACAACTAGCTCCGGATCCTTCCAGAGTCTTGGAACCATCAAAGTACAAAGTCCAAAAAACATTGTTTGATTTAACTAAGTTAGTATCTCTATGATCTAAGTCCATAAGTGCGGCTCTTGATGAAAGGTACATAAGTGTTCCATTCCTATTTCATTCATATTTAAAATAGGGGAGTTTTTCATAGGTGGATGAGGATGGTCATTATCTTCCCTTTTCTTGTAGAATGGTTTGAAAGGCTTCCTGAATGTACTAGCTGCCTTATCTTTTTCAAGATCTACAATTTTATTGGACAATTTCTGCATCATTTTAACTACGTTCTCCATATCTATAGATGGCTCTTCTTTATTCCTAGTAAGCAGCAGGGGTTTTCTATTAGTTGTTGGCTTTGTTTTTGTATCTAAGGCGTGTTTAGCAATGTTGTCTGCTTCTTCTTCCACCTTCATAGCTTCTTCGAAATTTTCTACCAGGGTGGTCTTCTTAGCTCTTTTGACGAACATTGCTATGGGGCCTTCAAGTGCTGTTGTGTAATATTCAACTAAAGATTCTTTTGTAGGTTTAGTTGCTTCGTTGAAATTATTCAAGAGTGTAGTGAACCTTTGGTTGAAGTCTTGAACCTTTTCTTTCTTTTCCATTCTCATGGACAATAATTCTTTCATGAGTGTAGCTACAATTTTCTGATTCCCATACTTCTTTAAAAAACATTTCTCAAACTCTTCCCAATTGGAAATTGAGCTAGCTTGTAAGCTAAAGTACCAGGAAGAAACTTTCGGTTCAAATGTGTATGGGAAAAGCCTACAAACTACATCTTCATGCTGTACATTTAAAAGATTCAAAGCTAAATAAAAACTCTTAAGATGATCTTCAGCAGATATGCCTTTACCTGGGTCGTATTTGGGCAAAACTTTCTCTGGATTTTTTGGCAGATCGTGAAATGGCCCAACTAGATTTAATGCTCCCCTTGCTCTCCAAAAAGGTACAACCATGGTACTATGTGGAGAATTAGGTGGAGAATTGTGTGGTGAATTAAGTGGAGTTTTCTTTGGAGTATAAAGTTCTCCAAGATTTTCTGGATATTCAAAATCGATCTCCTTTAGAGGATGCGTGATCTCTTCTAAAGACAAATCTACCATCTCTTCGAAGCTTTGCACAAGGATTGAATCACGGGTATACTGTCTTTCTCTTTTAGGAATTCTTCTTCTAGGGAGAAAATTTATTGTGTTTAAACCACTGAGTTGTTTAACATAAGCTCGTGTGTGCCTTCTTAAGTCTTCTACCTCTATAAAAGGTACAACATACAGTACTTCTTGTTGTTTCGAATCAGAATTGAGGTTTTCTTGATTTGTCACTTCAAGATTTGGATTGTTTGAAATTACTGTTTCAAGCGGGTTTCCAGTAATGTTTCTGCCAATGGAGGAATTTCCTTTATCAGCCATGCACTGGCGGCCCTCGTTCTAGGGCCAAAAACTGTTGATGCCCCAAAAATCACAGCATCAAGCAGCAAGGGATTCTCCCCAGTAAGCAATCCCAATTAGATCGCTCACCATTTGGTGTGGGAAATCCGTCCGGTTAATGGTTCCATCTACCGTAAGATTTAAAGATTCTTGTTCTTTACACCGGTTGCAGCCCAATCCACCATTAATGTATTTTATTTTAAAGATGAAATGCAAGTGCCCTAAGATAAATGCAGGTAGCTAATCTAAATTAATCTAAAAATGTATAAGCAAATTTAACCTATCCTTGCAAGGAGCAAACTGTAGAGATTAGTAATAAACTGCAAGAAACACCTAAAGATCAAATAGATAGCCATTTAATCATAAAGATGTGCCTACAGCAGAATATGACAGATATTGAAGACAACTTCAATTTATTTAATACATTCCATTACTCATTTAAGAGAGACATCATTGTACAGGAAAAAAGAAAGATCATCCATTACAGAGAAATAATTCATAACAACAAAGAAAGATCTCACTGTAGTATGTGAATTCTATAGGAATAGTCCAACAAACATTCAACATACATTTCCAAGCAAAAACGTCCTCTCCAAGCTTTCATTAGGCAAAATCCAGTTTCTTGGAGCAAGTAGCAAAGTAATTCGTACAATCTAGAAAATTTCTTTCACCTCCCAAAAGTCCATCTATCTTCTTCTATTCTGCTATTTATAAGTTTACAAATTGCTCCTTGAGCTGACAGGTGTGCCCTAAAATCTAGAACCTTCTAATTTGTCTTTAGTGCACAATTACAAAACCCACAGAGTCGTGGAGAGCCTCCCATATAAGACAGAATCAGGGCCAGCTGTCTTCTAAAGCATTTATACAATAAAGGAAATTCATCCTTTTCTCACATTACGAAAAATAAGAATCCTGATGGTTTATGTATTTTATTTGGCTTCCTTATGCCAGCTCGCTGACTCATCCGCACCAACTGGTTCGCTTGTGGATGCTTGGCCATCTACACTTTGGATATGGGTGGCCCATTAATTGAGCTTTTTCAAGATAATTTTACTCTAAACAGATATTGCTGCCTTAGATGCAATCCCATGCTTGCACATATCTAATTTGACCTATGTTGCTCCTTCTTCCTTGCAGACCTTCTATGCATGATGAACCTGCAGTGAACGCGGGTAGTACAAATAAGGAGTATGTAGAAAATAGAAAAATTTGCAAAGCTTCCTACTGATTTGTGAAAGAAAACATGACAGAGTTGGCTTTAACTAGATGACTTTCGGGCATAAACAAAAACAGTTATAAAAAATTCAGAGTATGCCACTTTCATAACATGGAGGCTATTTTAACAAAATGATCAACTAATTCACAGTTACAACTACCACTTCACAGTTGAAAATCATGAGAAACAACTAGATGCAAATGCCAATAAGCTATACAAGCCACTGTGGGTTTTATGTGGCGTTGGCGCGAATGGTGGTTCGGAGTTATGAGCATGGGGCTCAAGAAATTGTGCATATAAAACGACACATGGGCACATTCATGACCCTACCAACTCCGTGGTTGTACGCACACCAAAATAAAACTTCGCGCCAAAGCACCGAGCTTAAGGTTAAACTCTGCGCTAAGGCGGTGAGCGAAACTTTAAATCCTACGCCCAAGTGGCGATCTTGACATTAAATCCTACGCTAAAAGAGCTGCGCCAGCATTATACCTTGAGGGAAGATGAGGTGCATCTATGGAGGCGGGAGCTATATGGGTAAGCCTTGCGCCTTTGGCGCAAGTTTTAGTCACAAAATGTGCGCTAACGGGAACCGCGCCAACGAGTCATGGAAAAGACTTAAGGGATTTTCGAGTCGGCATGCTTTGAAGCATAGATCCTACGCCAATGCACCTACTCATGATAGTTAAAGGCGGTTGGTTTTACATTTGAACATTGCGCCAACGCGGACGATTTCTATTTAAAAATATGTGCTGGTGGGGAGCTTACAGTCAATAATCGTAGCAAGCGGAAGATTTTAGCACTAGTGATTGCGCCAAATGGACAACTTATAGTTAGGGATTGTGCCAAAGGGCAGTAGACTTATAGTCAACCTTTGCGCCAAAGCAGCTAAGTTAGTTTTAGACTCTGCGAAAGAATCACTCGTTGATACAACGGAGGTTTTAAACCTAAGGTTTGCGCGTCGGTGGAGGACTTAGCTGAAAATCCAAGATTTGGCAATACGGTGGAAGATTAAGACCCAAAAACAAAGCATTTTTCAACATGAGAAATAGGACTGAAGTTTGTGCTTTTGAAAGCGCAAAGTTAACCTTTTCACTTGCACCTTTGGCACAAAAACATAAACTTTCAAACTGCGCTGTGAAAGCGCACATAGTTAATCTTTAAACTAGCTCCATTTGATGCGCATAGTTAAGATTTTAAAACTGCATGTTATTTTTAAAGGTAACAGAAGGAAAATGCCTTAGTCTGAAAAACAAAAGAACTAGAAAGGGTGAATTACTTTTAGGAAAAGTTGAAGATCAAGTGACAAAGATTTTAATGAAACTCAAGACTTAAACAAAAAAATAGGAGGGACCCAATATTTACAAAAAAATTTGGGGGGATGTTGCAGCAACAACACAACTTTAGCAAAAAATTGTTTGTGGATGCTTAGAATGAAAGAGACAGAGCATAACATGTATGAATTCAGTCCCGATACGCACTTATCCAAGCATGAAAAAGAATAACAATATGAATTAAACAATGAGGGAAACATTCACATGAGGAAAAGAGTCTACAGACGGTAAGACAGACAATGAAGGAATCTCTAGTAAAATTACTTGCTCGGCTCTACCATATTTTCATTAAATGTGTCTCAAAAATGTTGAACACACTAGCCTCTCGGGTCTTAGAAAATTCCAACCCTTTGCTATCTCTATTACATGGCAATATATAAGGCCTTAGGATCGAATTATCTAACAAGAATTGGTTACAACCATGGTGGCACCTATACGGCCCAACCCATCGCTTTCAAAAACTATCTGCAACAAAAATAGATGCTAGCAAATAGGCCTAACTAAATTTACATGTGTCTTTGCACAATTACTAGCTGTAACAACTCCTAAGAAGTTGACAGGTTCTCAGTGGTCTCAAAATATAAGCATGCTACACATTCAAATGGGTCTGGAAAAGACTGATACGATGGGATACAAAAAATATCATAAACAAATCGCGACCCTACTTTCGAGCTATTATTTGGCCTTACTGGTCGAAGAAGTCCTCCACCTTCAGGGTTTTAGCCACTTGCTCTTCTTCTGTTCAAGGAGGGGATGTCACTTCCTTGGTGGGAACGATGAAATCTTTGAGAATCTCCATGTTTTGGTCAGTGTTTTGTTCCACCTTCCAGACCTCTTCCTTTTTCCTCCATCGGGCCTTCTTGCGCACCTGTCGACCTTGCTGCTCCTCGGGCTCGCTGGTTGTGATTTCCTCCAAGTGGTTGAACTTTACAGGGGACGAGGGAACGCAATCATCCTCCACATCGGACAACACCTACTCTGGTACAAATATCACTTTGGCTTCTTGATCTTCCTCCATGATCGGATCTCAACTTAAAATATCCAGGCTGTTGAGCCTGCCACCTTTTCGAATATGGACGCGAAGAAAAAACCTTGGGAAACCATTTATAATGGCCTTGATAATGATGGCAGCCGGGAATAATCATCTTCGCATGATCGTCTGACTGGGATCGCTAGGTGAGAGGGAATGATGATTAAGGTATGGGATGACGCCAAACAGGCTTCAACCGGACTTTCGCATTACATGAGGAGGCACTTGACGGATCTGATGTGGCATTTCTCCTTTAGGCCATCACTGACAGCAGGTGCGCTTCTTGACTGTTGATCTTGACCCTACTCACATCTAGGCATCCAAAAACGTGCCCCCTACTGTGCTTCGCATATTTTTGGGTTTTTTATCGCCCATGCTAATCTAATCAGCGAACAAAACCTTAACCACAGATCTGAACTCCGTCAGATCTGGGCAGTCCAAACTTGCGCCTGCTACCAAAAGTTCGTGGATTTGAAAAATCCATTTCCCGATGTAGTTTGAAATCGCAAACCTAACAGTGACCGTAGATATGTTCTACCCACCATCGATCCAACCTCCAATTTGCTTGTGGGTTAACCTTTCTGCTTCCGCTCAAAATCGCTCCATGTTAAAATGTGAAGGGCACTTAGGACCGTCGATCTATGTGGCCATAGATATAAACCCCCTATCTGTGCCACAATTTAATTGTGGGCGGGCCTTTGCACTTACCCTTCTCTTGCTACGTTAACATTTAGGACATCTTGACTTTCTCATTCTGATTTTAGAGCCCTGTTTAGTCTCTTCATGGGCTCAAACCCCTCCAATCGCCTAGCGCAAAACCGGTGCCAACAACTAGCTCCAATTGGGGATGCTATCCTCCCTGTGAGGTAGAAAATAACCCGTAGAGCCAGTGCCTACTCCATTGGGCCACTCCCATTGCAAACTGCAAACTATAACCCTTCATCTGAGACCGAAACTTAAAACTGGACAATAAAATGCCTGAAACCAAGATGAAATTGAACTGCACATGCTGAAAAACAAACTGAAAATGGTATCGCACTAATGCACTGAAATGATGAAAAAGGGTGCTCACCATATCAAGCTTATTTATGCACAGACTACCCTACCCTATATTACTGAAATGACTACAGTATCAGGTGATACAAAAGTGCTAATGTAACCAATCCAGCAACTGATCCCATGAGTAAACTTCCTTATCATGCTTGACCAAAACCATAAAATAAGAACATAATGACCAAAAGCAATGATGATAGGTGTGATCTTATTGGCAGAAGCAAAACCAATTACCCCAACTGAAGAGTTTCTCTATGTAATCAACTACTGGTTCATAAAAGGCATGATATCCTTTAAACTTCTCTGCTGTTTCTTTGACATGATAGGGCTGCCCGAAGTGTAACTTATTTGGCACCTTGTCAGACTTTGGTCTTACTTGTATACTAGCATACCTACCTTCAAGAGAAGTGTAACTAGTATTCCCATCTCCTTTGTCATTTATGCTAAGTATAGGGATTGAATGCTCGTGACAAGTTTCAAATAGGACTTGAGAATCACGTACGCTTGATCCATCATGCAACCTAATAGGACTAAAACAATCAACTTCATGCATACTTTTCTACTCTGGCTGTAGCTTTGTAACATGAGAGGTTGTTTCAACACATGGGCTGTCAATAACATCCTCCTCTTGGTTGTTTATAATTCCTAGATTAGAAACTTGATTTTTCTCTAGTGTTTTGAAAAAAATACCATCCTAATTCTCAAATGGATCAAGAAGAACTTCTTATTGGTACGAAAACTCTGAACTCGAATGACATGAAGAAAAGATAGATTGACTATCCTGGTTCTCCTCCAGATTACTCATTATCTGACCAAGATGTTGAATGTCTTTATCAAATTCGGGAGAAACAGCAAGAAATTCTTTATTGCTACCACCATCTATTCCATCTTCTGTTAAGGGAAAAAACCCTATTTGCTGGAAACCCTCCTAAATACATTGATAATTAGCCCCTTGTCCCTTTTTATGCTGAGGGCAAGGTTTCACACACAAGGCCTTTAATCTTTCTTCATTCATGGCTTTAAAACTTTTCTTCACTGTGTCAAACAGCTTAGAGTAGAAAGGCAAGGTATTACCTCCATCAGGCTCACTATCTCCATGGTTTGAAATGATGAGATCCTGGGCTACCATCTGACTTCTCTCCATGACTTGTTTTCTAGATAGTAGGCCTGATTGTATGCTTGATTATCCTTTTCATACACTTCTAGATGGCTTATGACACCTTCTACTACCCCGGTTTTTTGTCTTTTGATTAGGAATTTTATTCCCCTACTTCAGCAATTCAAATGAAGAATAACATAAAGGCAAACCGTCATTTTCATCCCACTCACTATCCATCCTATTTTTAGATCTTTGACTATGAATTGAAATCAGATTTTCTTCACCAGCCGCTCCACAATTTGCAAAATTTTCTGCTGGTTGTTTATGTGCCTCATCCTAGTATTTATCCTTGTATTCATCCTATACAGGGGGACTGAAATCTTCTTTAAAAACTTTCATAACAGAATTTTCGACATGTTGGATACAATCTACATAAAAAAGATTAGTGTTACCTTCTCCTTGTGCATCACTGGGCTGATCATCTTTCTGTTGACCCTGAAAAGGATGGGAAAGAAAAACAAGTTCTTCATGTTCATATTTCTCTTCAGACTCTAATTTCCTTTCCATTTCATCTTTAATGTCTTGGTCTGAGATTTCCCTAGACATCCTGATATTGTATTCAACCTCTAATGAATCAATAAACATACGCTGCAAGGTGGGATACCTTCTCTCTAAAAGAAGAAAAGACAACTCAGGAGTAAGGACAGATGCATAATACAATTTAGCAGCATTCTCAAGAGGTTGAATTTCTTTTGGCATGATATAATAAAAGCTTGCAAGCCTCTTGTTAAAAATAGACATGGTTTAACCTTCTTGTCTTTTCATGGAATAAAACTTTGAAATAAATTGGTCCAATGACCTTCTCTTACCCCAAAACTCCAAAAAGACATCATAAAAATCCTCCCATGTATCACAGGATTCAGGCTGCAAATGCCTTAACCATTTTTTGACATCCCCTCAGAAATCTTGGGCAAAATACCTCATACAAACACCATCATGCTCTATTTCAAAAAGGTCCAAAAAATGCTCAAAACCTTGAGTATTATTCATAGCTGTAAGACTTCCATCTTCTCCATCAAAAATAGGGAGGTATCTATGGTATTTGGGAGGATATTCATGAAGAACAGGGGGTAGCTTGAAAGGACTATATCTTTGTTGAGATTTAGAAGACAAGAGTATGTACAGGGGGAATGTCATTAGCCTCAATCTCATAAGGTTTGCAAGGATGATTATGGGTCTCACATGGTTCGAAAGAAGGAATCGGATCAACTTTAGGAATGAAATAAGAATGTACATCTACAATATTTAGTGAACGATATACAAAGGAAGATATCTCATGACTTAGGGATTTTCGGTGAAGTAGAAATTCCTTGATACATACACATAGAGATATAAGGAAATCAATGCAAAAGAACAAGATCTCCTTGAAGAAATTAACCATTTGATACCTGAATCTTAATTCTAGCATGTCTCTATCAGTTGGGCTCGTTCTCAAGTGGAGCATGTGAATTGAATTGAATCATGAGTGGATTCACCAGGTGAATGATACAAAACCTTCTTGAAGTTTGAATATTGTTCACCATCAATAATCAGAACTAAAACCTTGTTGTTCTGCCTAGGGACAGTGCAACTTTCACTTCTCGGCAACAACACCAATTACTTAGCACCCAAATTGTACCTTCCAGGTTGTGAGAAAGGAACACTTCGGGGTAACCACAAAACCACTTTAGGAAAGGTGAGTTGGATTCTTCCTCTCCAGAGAGGGATCTATCACATATTTGGTTCAACAAGGACGGATGTATGAATAAAAATGAGATAGAATTATTGTTTGGTTGAAAGCAATGCAGACCTTCCTTGGGAAATGGATTCAAAACACCAAAAATGATTAAAGTGGCAGCGCTTTGCAAAGAAATCTCCATAAAGGAAAGATAGTTACCCACTTGCAGTCGAAGAGCTTTTGTTAGGTGACAAAGAAGAAGATATGAACAAACCATCAACACAGAGCACCTTAAGATGCATTATGTATCAACTTTAGCAGAAAATTGTTTGTGGATGCTTAGAATGAAAGAGACAGAGCATAACATGTATGAATTCAGCCCCAATACACACTTATCCAAGCATGAAAAAGAATAACAATATGAATTAAACAATGAGGGAAACATTCACATGAGGAAAAGAGTATATAGACTGTAAGACAGACAACGCAGGAATCTCTGGTAAAATTACTTGCTCAACTCTACCATATTTTCATTAAATGTGTCTAAAACATGCTTAACACACAAACCTCTCAGGTCTCAGAAAATTCCAACCCTTTTCTATCTCTATTACATGGAAATATATAGGCTCGAATTATCTAACAGGAAGTGGTTACAGCCATGCTGGCACCTATATGTCCCAACCCATCACTTTCAAAAACTATCTACAATATAAATAGATGCTGGCAAATAGGCCTAACTATATTTACATGTGTCTTTGCACAATTGCTAGCCGCAACATCTCCTAAGCAGCTGGAAGGTTCTCAGTGGTCTCAAAATATAAGCATGCTACACATTCAAATGTTATACCTCAATATTACACATTACGTATTAGTGTCACATCCTTGCATTCCCGACCTAAACGACAATTTCCCAACACCAAATGTAATAATTATAATATGTTTCCTATCTCTTTACACTTGAAAAAGACACATCTAATCTATGGAAAGAAAGACTCCACAAACGCTTCCAATCAAATGCAAGACAAAGAGAAGCACCTAATAATATTGTTTAACTCAAATGCACATAAATATGAAACAAGCCTTTCTTCTTCTCATGAATGTAAGACCAAGAATGTCAAATGATTAAATTAAAGCAAGAAGAATGATTATGTTTTCCAATTTAATGAATATAGCAAAAGAGTGACAAAATAAAGCTTTCCTTTGAACAAAAAAAATGGAAACAAGGGATCGATCTATTCCAACAACCAATAAATAGCTAAAAATGCAAAGGAAACAAAGCGCAAAACCCAAGAAAATGACTTCAAAAGACAAGGATGTCCCAAGTTTTTCAAAGCCAATCTAATCAATCCAAATGATGCCAAACCAAACAAACCTTTGGAATATCACACGAAAGATATTTCTGAAAAAAAATGAATCCAATCACAATCTAATGGTGAGAAGAAGTTTTAAAAACCAATGCAAGCTGTTGAGGTCTCCATCTCTTAGTTAGGAGGTTTTGCTTGCTATCTTATAGAGGGTCTTTTTCTTTGTAGGGCTTCTTGTTGGCATTCTGGCCATTTTGTTGTACAACTCGCTTACTGTGGCAGTGGCCTCAATATAGTTTTTTGAGCTTGCTATTTTGGCCTGTGAGCCTTGTATTTTCCTAGCTCCCATTTCGCACACTCAGTTGCCTGAGGGTTTTTGAGTTCTTTTTAACAAGACTTCGTCCACATCACTTAGTTTTGTTTCATGGAGAATCTACCTCCATGCACCCATGCTGCTTCTGGGACTACTTATCCAGAGACCCCTTTTCAAGGGGTACCTTTTAGTTTTCCTCCAGTTGGAGATATTGGTCCTGCCTTTATTGCCATGTTAAATCTTCTTGGATTAACCATAGGATTACCAGTATGGTTATTCAATCTGGTAATTTCGATTGCACCCAATGTTTTGAATGTTAACTCTCCACCACGAGAGACTCAATCCCAAACTAATCTTTCCCCTTCTTCGTCGGATGAATCTTCTTCCGTTCCTTCTTCCTCGCCCGATCAAAGCAATAGTGTTAGTAATCAGGAGGATAAGAAGAAGAAGAAAAGGAAAGTTAAGAAGAAGAAGGATAAGGAAGAGACCAAGCGTAAACCGGTTTCCCCTAATGGCACTCATTCTACGAAAACACCTCGTAATCCCAAGTTCCCCTGCAAACTCTGCAAGGGTGATCACCTTCTCAAGGATTGCCTTGGTCTTTCCCGTGTGTCAGAAGTGTGGTCTAAAAATCCCAAACCAAATGTATCGTCGACCTCTGACCATCATGTCGATGACACTGCCTCAACCAGTGACCCCTTGGTGAAGGGTCGGAAGGGTAAAGTCCTATATCCCTATTTGATATGCAAGGGTATGCACCGTACTTTCCTTTGTCCAAGCATGGATGAAGCTTCGCAGTGGTTGGAAGATATTACTATTTCTCAAATGGTGCTTCCAACAAATGATAGTAAGTTGTCCCTCGACCCCCCACTGGTTGACCAAGTGATCAATTAAATTTCATCTGCAATTGATCCCACTCTCCCTCCCGAGAGTGAAGTGATTGAGTCGCTGTCATCCCCACTCAATCTTGATCTTTCATTGGAGAAAGTCCAGATTGAAGCAGTCACCTTGACACAATCTTCGTCTCATTCTTATCTTCCAAGCGAGAGTGAATTGGAAACCGATGATGTTTTCCTTATCGGTTCAGAATGTCCTCGGCAAGGGGAAACCCTGTCCATTTTCACGAGACCCCCTCCGAGTACTGAGGTTATTTCTTTTGATTGGAATGGTCGAACAGAATCTCATCTTTCTTTGAGCGTTCCTTTTCAAATATCTGTAGGAGTTTCCGATAAAGAAATTTTTCGTATGATAGTTCATAAAGGAGCTTCTGTTAGTATTCTATTCTCAACTGCTTGGAAAGCCTTAGGTTCTCCTCGGCTTCTGCCTGTCACTGACCAGATACTGGCTTTCAATAGAAGGCCTACTGGACCTTTAGGGTCCCTTCCTCAGTTACCTATCACTTTGGGAGGGAAAACTGTCTGTATTGATGTCATGGTCGTCCAAGGTCCCTTAGATTTTAATCTACTCCTTGGACGTGATTACGTCTATGCAATGAAGGCTGTAGTGTCCTCACTCTTCCGAGTGATGTATTTTCCCCATCATGGGAATATTGTGACCATCTATCATCTTTCCTTTGTGACACCCACTCATCGCATGACTCCTAGGCACCAGACTTCCCTAAATGTTCCACATGTTTTAGTGGTTTCTTCCCCTTAGGGGGGGGGACACCTGGAGCAAAGTTGTATTCCGGTGTCAAGCTCGTTAAAAAATGAAACCATTTTCTCAAGCATAATTTACTTTTGGTTTTAAGATTGTGTAAAAATCAAACCAACCATCATTTTGAGCAGAGTTCCCTTTATGTGTCAAGCTCGTTAAAAAATGAAACAAGTCACCATGAGCATAGTTCCCTTTCTATATCAAGCTCGTTAAAAAATGAAATAGATTCCTACGAGCATAGTTTATTCTCTGTTTCAAGATCATTAAAAAATGAAACTGACCCTCAAGCACAGTTTACTTTTGGTTTTAAGCTTGTGTAAAAACGAAACCAATCCCAAGCATAGTTTACGTTCAGTTTCAAGCTTGCGTAAAAATGAAACTACCTTCGAGCATAATTTCTTTCTGTTTTAAGCTCATTAAAAAATAAAAAGGACCCTTTCAAGCATTGTTATTATCTATTTCAATCTTGTGGAAAAATGAAATAGATCTCCCTTCCATTTGTTCAAGTTTCTCGCTAGAGTTAGGATTTGAACCTTTATTTCATCTGCCTGGGTCACTTGGTCCTGGTTCTCCTTACCCCCCCTGGTGAACACATTCGGATTAGTAGCCAGGATTTTTGGGTAAGGAAGAAGAGTAGTCAGACGAAATGAATCTTGGGGGCCATGTTTAGCCGTTAGCAATCATGCTGGGGGCATTTACCAACCTCTGGTCATCATGTTGGGAAGGAACCCGTCAATGGGCCTTAACTGTGAGCAGAGTTTACCATTGGCTTCAAGCTCATTAAAAAATGAAACCAGTAGTCTGAGCAAAGTTCTACTCCTGTGTCAAGCTCATTAAAAAATGAAACATATCCTTTCCCTTTGAGTCGAGTCTCCTCGTAGACTTAGTACCTGAACCTTCTTTTCACTCGCCTATACTTTAGGATAATGAAATGAAGCTTGGGGGCATGTCTTCAACCTCTGGAAGTTACGTTGAAGTCAACTCGATTGCCTCTCCACACCACGTTGGAGCTAAGTCACTTACTTCTAGCAATCATGCTGGGGGCATGTACCAACCTTTGGATTTCATGATGGGAAGAAGTTCACCATTGGGAACATTTTCGAGCATACTTTCCATTTTAGGTTTCGAGCTCATTAAACCATAAAATTATTCTGAGCATAGTTCATTTTCTGTTACAAGCCCATTAAAAAATGAAGCAGACATCATGAGCATCCTTCCAACCTATCTTCGAGCTCGTTAAAAACAGTAAGATGGTGTTTGAGCTTACTTTTCACTTTTTCGTGTTCTGGTTAAAAACAAGAAAAGTGGTTTGAGCTTACTTTTTCCTTTTTCGTGCTCTGGATCCAAACATGAAAAAGATTTCGAGTGCTTTTGATACCATTATCGTGCTCGTTAAAAAATTGGAGTAAAAAGGTGTGTCTAATGAGTATAGATTTATCACTTTATCCGGCCTCGCTAGACTATTTACGGAAAGGAACCGTGCCGAGTTTACTTTTCCTTTGTCGTACTCAGTCATCAACCATGACAAAGTTGTACATGGAGTTATCTTTAAGCTCTTTTTAGACTCCTAAAATAGGAAAATATGGCCAAGCGAAATTGATTCGTTCACGCTTGTAAAAGGATTTGAATGATCGTCTTTCTGGTGATAGTTTACCGCTTTTTCGTACCAGGAAGTACTATTTACGAAAAAGGAATACTCTAGCCAATCATGACCGGAAGAGTCCTCTCCCGCGTTGTTTTACCCTTTTTTGGGAGATGAGGCTAACTTTACGAAAAAATACCTTTGGAGCCTTCTTTAAGCTTTTCAGACTCTCTAAACATGAAAAACTGCCGAGTTTTCCTTCCTTGGACTCATAAAATCAAACATCGAAGGGCCCACTTTGGGATGAACCCCTCCTTTCTCAGGTTCAAAAAACATGTGAGATTGGACTCATCTATGAGATGAGCTATACCGAGCATCTGTTATCCTCCTCAAGCTCGTAAAACAACAAAGAGGTACTCGTCCATCATGTCGGGGGAAAATGGGAAAATGAGTCAAGTTTACCTTGTTGGAAGTTTGTGAGTCGTCACCTTTGAACATGGCATGCATCCTCACCTTGTCTGTTTTGGGTAGTCAGTCTTGCTGATAGTGTCATCGTTTTGATCATGCGTCCTCATTATTTCTATGAGTTCACACTTCCTGTGGTTCTGTCTGTTCAAGTAGTTCCTGCTGCCAAGCTCTGTTTCATGCCGTTATATGTTCAAAGGGTTATTACCTTGAGTCCACGTCCACTTCATGTCAAACCTTCCCTTTGTGCCAGTACATATTCTATTGTTTCATCGGTCCATACTATCTCTCGTTTTGATTTCGTGTCAATGATGTGGGAATCATTATGGCCCACCTTCGACGTGTTTATTCCTGTCGATGCCAAATCACTATCCAGTTATTAGACTTAGGAGTCAACCACTAGTACCTTGGTACCTGCATACCTCAATGGTAGGTTTCCTCATGTTCGATAGTAGGTTTTCATCATTGACCTCTGATTGAATGATCTCTCGGATGCTCGACATCAACTCCTTTATTCGCATTTCGTTGAGATGTACTATAGATACCTTGGGGATCATCGTCATTATTGGTGATTTCCCTTGCATTTGTTAACGGTTCACATCATTGACCGGTAATCAAATGGTTTCTACCATGTTTGACTTCAACACCTTGTAATCACATGGCTAGATTCGTATCATTTGTGATCGGGTAGAAGACCCTGGACACCCTTTTGTATTTTGATTACGTCCAAGTTGCAATGGATATTTTTCAGTATTGTCACACAGATCCACTTATGTATTGGTCGTGGCTGTGCCATTATTGTCTCATGGATCTACGCTTGTTCATAGTAGCCATGATTTGGCTACAGTCTATATCATCTCAGTACTCATGGATCTGCAATGTATTGGTTGGTAGCCATGCTTTGAGTCATTTGTTTCCAAGCATGGGAATGCCCGCCTCGGTGGTATATCTGACATTTTGTTTCTGTTTCAGCTCCTTGTTGCTCCCCTCAATGCTATCTCCGAACCATATTTATAAAGTCTTTCGGTCATCAGTCTCTTCTGACCACACACTTTAGGGGGCATCTGTTATACCTCAATATTACACATTATGTATTAGTGTCGCGTCCTTGTACTAGCAAACTAAACGACAGTTTCCCTTAAAGATCATCTAAACATCCAGAATGAAAACCATTGACTGAACACTGAAAGAAAACACTTTTTCTGCCATCTGCCAACCCAACTTAGCCCTATTTGTGAGCACTACCGCTCCCTGCACATCTACAAGGGCACGGTAGTAAGCACTACCGTGCTTTCATCCTTCTCTGGGGTGCGGTACTACTGCGTTATGCTCAGTTATAGGGGCGCGGTAGTCTAAAATTAGCCTTTTTGCCTTGGATTTTGGGATTTCGACATTCGAGGAGATTTTGTTGGGATTACCACCCTTGGTTCGATCCTAACTCCTTCTCTATTTAGATGGCTTGATCCACTAAACCCTCCATAGATCCACACTTCTCTCTTGTTGGTTAACCTTCTCATGTGCTATAAGAGAGAGGCCTTCCATGAGCCAAAGGGAGGACTTTTGGGGCATCAAAACTATGATCTTCAGACTTCTGCAGAGATAGCTAGAGGAAGCACTTGGAGCTGGAGGATTGGCTTGGATATCAAGCAACCTTTGTAAGCACTCTTCAAGTTTGTAATATAAGATAACTTGTCTTGTTTTTCCCATTTCATGTGTATTGTATAAATCTTTGATATGAAATGTATCTAGTTTAGATTTGAACTTAACCTTTGCTTCAAGGTATTTGGAAGATCGCATGCTTGTCCTTTGTTTGATTTCAACAGGTTCTACATTGGAGCTTTGGGATCAAGAGCTAGAAGCGGGACAAACGTTGAATTGGAAGGTGAGTTATGTCTTTCATCTCTTCTTAATGCATTTAATCTTGTTGTGAAAATTAGTTTAGGAACTCAAGGTAGCATTTGTTTCCTTTTTTTCTTAGCATAAAGTCAGTGCATCCTGCTTTATCCTAAGAGAGTTTCTACCTATCGGTAGGGAGAAATTTCTACAACATCAAATGGGTCTGAAAAAGACTGATACGATGAGATACAAAAATATCATAAACAAACCGCCACCCTACTTTTGAGCTATTATTTGGACTTGCTGGTTGAAGAAGTCCTCCACCTTCAGGGAGTCAACCACCTGCTCTTCTTCTGTTGAAGGAGGGGGAAGCACTTCCTCAGTGGGAATGATGAAATATTTGAGAATATCTATGTTCTAGTCAGTGTTATGTTCCACCTTCCATACCTCTTCCTTTTCCCTCTGTCGGGCCTTCTTGCGCACTTGTCGACCTTGCTGTTCCTCGGGCTCGTTGGCTATGCTTTCCTCCAAGTGGTCGAACTTTACAGGGGATGAGGGAGCACAATCATTCTCCACATCGGACCATGCCTGCTCCGGTACAAAGATCACTCTGGCTTCTCGATCTTCCTCCATGGCCGGATCTCAACTGAAAATATCTAGGCTATTGAGTCTGCCATGTTTTCGAATATGGATGCGAACAACAAACCTTGGGAAACCATTTATAATAGCCTTGACAATGATGGAAGACGGGAATAATAATATTCACATAATCATCTGACCGGGCTCTCCATGTGAGAGGGAATGATGATTGAGGTCTGGGCTAATGCCAAACAGGCTTCAACCAGACTTTCGCTTTTCGTGAGGAGACACCTGACAGCTCTAATGTGGCCTTTCACCTTTGGGCCATCACTTGACAACAGGGGCGCTTCTCGACCGTTGATCTTGACCCTAGTTGCATCTAGGCCTTCGAAAAACATGCCCCCTATCGTGCTTCGTAGATTTTTGGGTTGTTGATCACCCGTGTTAATCTAATCATCAAACAAAACCTCAACAGCCGATGTGAACTCTGTCGGATCTGGGCCGTCCAAACTTGCGCCTCCTACCAAAAGTTCATGGATTTGAAAAATCCATTTCCCGATGCAATTTGAAATCGTGAACCTAACAGTGACCGTAGATTTGTGCTACCCACCGTCAATCCAACCTCCAATTTGCTCGTGGGTTAACCTTTCTGCCTCCTCTCAAAATTGCTCCATCTTAAAATGCAAAGGGTACTTAGCACCATCGATCTACGTGGCCACAGATATAAACCCCCTATCTATGCCACCATTTAATTGTGGGAAGGCCTTTACACTTACCCCTCTCCCACTATGCTAACATTTAGGACATCTTGACTTTATCATTCTGATTTTAGAGCCTTGTTTAGTCTCTTCATGGGATCAAACCCCTCCAATCACCTAGTGCAAAACCGGTGCCAACAACTGGCTCCAATTGGGGATGTTATCCTCCCTATGAGGTAGAAAACAACCCATAGACCTAGTGCCTACTCCATTGGGCCGCTCCCATTGCAAATTGTAAACTGTAACCCTTCGTCTGAGACGAAAACTTAAAAATGGAAACTAAAATGCCTAAAACCAAGATGAAACTGAACTGCACATGCTGAAAAACAAAGTGAAAATGACATCACACTACTGCACTGAAAACGATGAAAAAGGTTACTCGCCATATCGAGCTTATTTATGCACAGACTACCCTACCCTATAATATTGAAATGACTACAGTATCAGGTGATACAAAAGTGCCAATGTAACCAATCCAGCACCTGATCCCATGAGTAAACTTCCTTATCATCCTTGACCAGAACTATAAAATAAGAACATAATGACCAAAAGAAGTGATGATAGGTGTGATATTCTTGGTAGAAGCAAAACTAATTACCTCAACTGAAGAGTTTCTCCATGTAATCAGCTACTTGTTCATAAAAGGCATGATATCCTTCAAACTTATTTGCTATTTCTTTGACATGATAGGGCTGCCCCAACTGTAACTTATCTGGCACCCTGTCAGACTGTGGTCTTACTCGTAGACTGGAAGACCTACCTTCAGGAGAACTATAACTAGTATGCCCATCTCCTTTGTCATTAATGCTAAGCATAAGGATTGAATGCTCGTGACAATTTTCAAATAGGACTTGAGAATCACGTACACTTGATCCATCATGCAACCTAATAGGACTAAAACAATCAGCTTCATGCATACCTTTTTGCTGTGACTGTAGCTTTGTAACATGAGAGGCTGTTTCAACACATGGGCTATCAATAACATCCTCCTCTTGGTTGTTTAGAATTCCTGTATTAAAAACTTGATTTTTCTTTGGTGTTTTGAAATAAATACCATCCTGATTCTCAAATATTCAAGAAGAAGAACTTCTTCTTGATATGAAAAATCTGAACTCGAATGACATGAAGAAAAGATAGATTGACTATCTTGGTTCTCCTCTAGATTAGTCATTATCTAACTAGGATGTTGAATGTATTTATCAAATTCGAGAGAAACAACAAAATATTATTTATTGCTACCACCATCTACTCCATCTTCCGTTAAGGGAAAAACCCCTGTTCCCTGGAAACCCTCGTGAATACATTGATAATTAGCCCCTTCTCCCTTTTTCTGCTGAGGGAAAGGTTTCACATGCAAGGCCTTTAAGATTTCTTCATTCATGGCTTTAAAACTTTTCTTCACTGTGTTAAACAACTTAGAGCAGAAAGATAGGGTTTTTATTACCTCCATTAGGCTCACTATCTCCATGGTTTGCAATGTTGAGATCCCAGGCTACCATCTAACTTCTCTCCATGACTGGTTTTTCTAGATAACAGGCCTGATTGTATGCTTGCTTATCCTTTTCATTCACTTCTAGAAGGCTTATGACGCCTTTTATTACCCTGATTTTTTTCTTTTGATTAGGAATTTTATTCCCCTGCTTCAGCAATTCAAATGAAGAATAACATAAAGGAAAACAGTGATTTTCATCCCACTCACTATCCATCCTATTTTCAGATATTTGACTATGAATTGGAATCAGATTTTCTTCACTAGCCACTCCATAATTTGCAAAATTTTCTGCTGGTTGTTTATGTGCCTCATCCCAGTATTCATCCTTGTATTCATCATATACAGGGGGACTAAAATCTTCTTTAAAACCATTCATAACATAATTTTCGACATGTTGGTTGCAATCTACAAAAAATAGATCAGTGTTACCTTCTCCTTGTGCATCACTGGGCTGATCATCTTTTTGTTCACCCTAAAAAGGATGGGAAATCAAAACAAATTCTTCATGTTCATATTTCTCTCCAGACTCTAATTTCCTTTCCATTTCATCTTTACTGTCTTGGTCTCAGATTTTCCTAGACATCCTTAGATATTCTTCAACCTCCAATGAATCAATAAACATACGCTGCAAGGTGGGAGACCTTATCTCTAAAAGAAGAAAAGACAACTCAAGAGGAAGGAGAGGTGCATAATACAATTTAGCAACATTCTCAAGGGGTTGAATTTCTTTTGGCATGTTATAATAAAATCCTGCAAACCTCCTGTTAAAACTAGACATGGTTTTACCTTCTTATCTTTTCATGGAATAAAACTCTAAAAGAACTTGGTCCAATGACCTTCTATTACCCCAAAACTCTAAAAAGAAATTAGAAAACTCCTCCCATGTATCAATGGATTCAGGCTGCAAGTGCCTAAACCATTTTTTGACATCCTCTCAGAAAGATTGGGCAAAATCCCTCATACAAACATCATCATGCTCTATTTCAAAAAGGTCCATAAAATGCTCAAAACCTTGAATATTCTTCTTAGCTGTAAGACTTCCATCTTCTCCATCAATAACAGGGAGGTATATATGGTATTTGGGAGGATATTCATGAAGAACAGGGGGTAGCTTCAAAGGACTATATCTCTATTGAGACTTAGAAGACAAAGGAGTATGTATAGGGGGAATTTAATCGGCCTCAATCTCATAGGTTTTGCAAGGATGATTATGGGTCTCACATGGTTCAAAAGAAGGAATCGGATCAACTCTAGGAATGAAAGAAGAATGAACATCTACAATATTTAGTGAAGGATATACAAAGGAATATCTCTCATGACTTAGGGATTTTCGGTGAAGCAGAAATTCCTTGATACATACACATAGATATAAAAGGAAATCCATTCAAAAGAATAAGATCTCCTTGAAGAAATTAACCCTTTGATACTTGAATCTTAATTCTCACAAGTCTCTATCAGTTGGGTTTGTTCTCTAGTTGAGCCTGCGAATCAAATTGAATCATGAATGGAGTCACCAGGTGAATGATACATAACCTTCTTGATGTCTGACTATTGTTCACCATCAATAATCAGAACTAAAACCTTGTTGTTCTGCCCAGGGATAGTGCAACTTTCGCTCCCCAGCAATGGCACCAATTTGTTAGCACCCAAATTTGTTAGTTTTTCAAAATTGCCTTCAATCTGATCTAGGATCTTAATTGAGAGAAAACATGTACAACATATCTACAACATATCAATCATGGACACAATAATACAAGCACACAAGAGACACAGAGTTTACTTGGGGAAAACCATAAAGGTGAAAAACCCCAATAACTTCCTTAGAGATAGATAGAGCAATCATACAACCCAAGCATAAGAGATAGACATCTGCTAGCAACATCTTCTCCTCCTCCACAAGTGCGCCACTCTCCAAAGAGTGTGAGAGAGAATAGAATGAAGAAATAGAGTGCCTCCCCCACTCTATTTATACTTGATTTGACTTGCCTAATAACCTTTACTAGGTCGGCCTTAACTTAACCACATAACATAATGCTGACTGGGCCGACCCCCAATAGGGTGGTCTAATAACCCTTTGACCCATATGACTTATACAGGGTCGACCCCAACAAGGTGGTCTAATAACCCATCAAGTATAAGTTACGACACTTACAATATAAATGACGACACTTCCGTATATAGGAATAATAACATCTCTATAGGAATACAAACACTTCCGTATAGAGGAATAATAACATCTTTATAGGAGTACAATATACATAGATGAAATACATGGGTGAAATACATTCCAAAGTTACATATACATCAACACTCCCTCTTAACTAGGAAGGTATTTCTCGCACAGGTATCTTAGCACAAGTCTTCTTCTCTGGATCATCGTCACTGGATAATCATCATCGAGTCATCATCATCGTCACTGCTGCTGCTATCTCAATCAATCTCTGAATCTACTCATCATAGGAAGTTCTACATAGCCAGTTCTTTTTCATACTAGATGTGGGCCCACCATATGCAGGTCTTCATCATCACTGGCCATACTATGGAATCCTCAAGACTTATTATGTGCGTCACAAAACCTCGCAAGAGCATCCCAGGACTGATTACAGGCACACAACCCAACCTATCGGATCTCCCAGGGAGATATTACATGTGACTGTCACAAAACCTTAAAAGAGTCTCTTGACTAGCAAGAACCCTAAAGAGCATCTGAGGCCTTTTTCATCCTGTCCAGATCCCCAGGACTTATTACATGTGACCCCCACTACAAAACCTTAAAAGAGTGTCTTGTCAAGCAAGAACCCTAAAGAGCATCTGAGGCCTTTTTCATCCTGTCCAGATCTCCAAGACTTATTACATGTGGTCATGGCAATGCCTCGAAAGAGCATCTAAGGCCTTTTTCATCCTGTCTAGATCTCCCAAGTCTACTTACATGCCATAGGACAAAACCTCGAAAGAGCGTTTGCCAGATCTCCCAGGGAGCTATTATATGCTAGCGAAAAAACCTAGCAAGAGATCTGCAAACCTCCAAGGGAGCTATTATATGTCCTCCCAAAGCAAAACCTCGAAAGAGCATTTTCCAGATCTCCCAGGGAGCTATTATATGCCACCACAAAACCTTAAAAGAGTGTATTGTCAAGCAAGAACCCTAAAGAGCATTTGAGGCCTTTTTCATCCTATCCAGATCTCCAAGACTTATTACATGTGGTCATGGCAAAGCCTCGAAAGAGAATCTGAGGCCTTTTTCATCCTGTCCAGATATCCCAGGTCTACTTACATGCCATAGGACAAAACCTTGAAAGAGCGTTTGCCAGATCTCCCAGGGAGCTATTATATGCCAGTGGAAAAACCTAGCAAGAGAATCTGCAAACCTCCCAGGGCACTATTATATGTCCTCCCAAAGAAAAACCTCGAAAGAGCATTTTCTAGATCTCCCATGGAGCTATTATATGCTAGTGGAAAAACCTAGCAAGAGAATTTGCAAACCTCCCAGGGCGCTATTATATACTTATCTGGACAATTTGTCCACGGCCATAGAGTATCAACTTGATACTCACCATACATCATCCTGATGTACACATGATCATCCTGATCATCATCACTGCATCGTCATGACGCATGTCATTTGGAGCAACATCCTGAAGCTCATCATCCATGATCATCCTGATCATACAATGCATCCACCTGATGCATACACAGTATCTACCTGATACATATCAACATACATGATCTACCTGATCATACAATGTATCCACCTAATACATATACAAATACATACACATGATCCAACTGATCATATCCATCATCCAACATGATGCATACATACATAAATGATCCAACTGATCATATCCAGCATCCAACATGATGCATACATACATAAATGATCCAACTAATCATATCCAACATCCAACATGATGCATACATACATAAATGATCCAACTGATCATATCCAGCATTCAACATGATGCATACATACATAAATGATCCAACTGATCATATCCAACATCCAACATGATGCATACCTACATAAATGATCCAACTGATCATATCAAGCATCCAACATGATGCATATACATATACAGAGCAATAGCTGGAGCATCGTCTTAATGCTCATCATCCAACGCTTACATCCATATCCATGTGAAGGATCCTCCTTCCAACATGCTTGGAATGGCTTCAGCAAATGTCTCCATCACTTATTCCTCGAAGTGTCATCGATTTGAAGAACACCAAGCCTCTCTCTGAAGTACTCGAACTTCACTCTGGCTAGTGGATTCGTCAGCACATCTGCAATCTACTCATCCATCGCAACATACAGAAGCTTCACTGCTCCTCTCTGCACCATATCCCTGATATAGTGATATTTGATCTCTATGTGTTTTGACCTATCGTGGAACACCAAGTTCTTAGATAGCTTCACACAACTCTGGTTGTAACAAAAGATACTAGTAGCCTCCAGCGGGACATCAAATAACTCAGATAGTAGCTTCCTAAGCCATACTGCCTCACAACTAGCCGAACAAGCTGCAACATACTCTGCTTCGGCTATACGCAGTGCTACGTAGGAATGCTTTCTGCTAAACCAAGAGATCACACCTGATCCCATACTAAAGCAACACCCAGAAGTGCTCTTCCTATCTGCAGCACTGCTTGTCCAATATGAATCAACATAACCCTGCAGGTTAAACTTTTGATTTGCATCATACTTGAGCCCATAGTCAACCGTACCCTTCAGGTACCTTATAATATGCTTTACAACAACCAGGTGAACACCTCTGGGATCCGTCAGGAACTGGTTCAATGTGTTCACCGCAAAGCAAATATCTGTTCTCGTGTTTGTCAAGTACATCAAGGACCCTATCATTTGACGATATACAGTGACATCAACCGGATCAGATGAAACATCACATAGAAGCTTCAGGTTCGATGCCATAGGTGTGGCCATGGCCTTACAGTCCATCATCCCAAACCTCTTCAGGATCTCTACTGCATACTTTCCTTGTCCAAGGAAGATTCCATCTACACTCTACCACACCTCCATGCCTAGAAAGCAGTGCATCATCTCCAAGTCCTTCATCTCGAACTCGGCAGCAAGCTTCCACTGCATGTCGGTAATCAATCTATCCTCACCTGTAACAAACAGGTTATCCGCATACAAAAGTAGTATCATTGGATTGCCTTCCTCAAGCTTGTAGTAAAGGTTGGAATCCACTTTACTCTTGGTAAAGCCCAAACTGGATAGAAAGCTGTCTATCCTACCATACCAAGTTTTGCACATATATGACTCAAACCCGAGTGGTTGCTCCACATACACTTCCTCTTTGACTACACCATTCAAGAAATCTGTCTTGAAATCCATCTGGTGTATCTTCCATTTTATTACTGCAGTCAGAGCAAGTACTAATGGAAGTGTATTTGGATATAGGAGCAAAAGTCTCTTCATAATCAATTCCTCTTTCTGGGAGAAGCCACGAGCTACAAATCTCACTTTGTATTTCTCTATGCTACCATCTGCAGTATGCTTGATCTTATAGATCCATTTGGAAGTCACAACAGACATCCCTTCACGTCTTGGGACTGCATCCCAATCATCATTCTTCATGATCGACTGGTACTCCTTGATCATATCATTCTTCCTGAATCCTGGGAACTTCAATATTTTAATATCTTCAATAGATAACTTTGTTGTTGAACAAATGTTGTAGTCCTTCTTTTGTAGGTGATGGTATACGATCTTTCCTATAAAACAAGTTAAATTGCATGATTAGAAAATATCTCATAGTTTTCAGAACAAATTCTTACACATAAATAAATATGTCATACAGTCATGCAATTATCTTAGCCAATGCTTCAATACAACATTTATCCATATCCCGTAACTTTCTAGATGCCTTCCAATCTCTACCAGAACATTGTTAAGAGTGTGGACAACTCCCAACATGTCAGCAAAGAGGTTTCATTCTAGATAAGTAGAAATGGAATGTTGTACAGTGCCATAGGCCACTTACCCATGTATATTAGTAGTATACTGTTCATCAATGTAACTATGCACAACCTAATTCTAGGAACATCAGTATATACATTATTGATTAGTATTATTTAAACAATCAAATATGCAAGAAATGATAATTCAAATACTTATCTTTGTTTTTTTGTTGGGTTGACTCCCTCTCAGTCTTTGCTTCCTTTCTGTAACTCCATTCTGATGTGGATTGTGAGAAGTTGTCAAATCCCTCTGAATATCTGCATCCTTGTAGAAACTACTGAAGTGTGCTCCCTCTTGATCTTTGCTTCCTGGATTACCTGTTCTCGAACTTATATCCATCCTTAATCACTATGCATGCTTATTAGTATCATCATTGTGTTATCCTCGAGGTCTCATACATAATCACACATTCATTAGTATAATCTTAATACTATCAAAACACAATAATATTAAACATGTATAGTCATGATCATTTCAAACACAGATAATAAACATTAGTATTCAAGGTTTCAAGGAAGACTTCTTTTACTCATGCATATTCTTATTTGATCATAGGACTGTTTTGGTTAGTCAAATCATCAATCAAGATAAGAGACATAATATGCATAAACCCTTGATTACTTACATTTCTAACTTTATGAATAAATATAACCAATCATACCAAGTATACTTATATAAGGGATCCTAACACAAGGTAAGATTCTAACTTGATATAGGAAAAACATACCTGGATTACTATGTTAACTAGTTATGTCTAACATACCCGCATGATGTCTTCTGGTTCTCTTCAATGCCTTGTGCTAGTAACCTGCATGTCTCATAAGTTAACCATTGTAGAACCAAGTTATACATACCTCGTAAGTAGATCTTCTATGTGATCCATGACAATGGATGAATCTTTGTCTTCATGTCACCATGATCATATGTTCTTGAAGTAGAACATGATTTGTCTTTCTTGGTGTACCTTTCATGTTAGCGAACAACATAAACCTCATACAACATCATAATGCATTAGTACAATCATAAGTGTCAAAACCTTAATCAATGAATATCTTCTATCATGTATTCACAATTTTATTAAGGTGATACGACAAGTCTAGTAATTAATCAAGATTGTACTAACCGTAATGATATGAAGACAAACATATCATAAAATTAACCATGAACAGAATTCGAAACATACCTGTAAGTCATACCTGTCGAGATTGCTTGTAATCTTCTTATGTAAGGTCTTAGCCTCATCTCCCTCTGAAACAAGAACTTCTTCACTTATGCAGGTGACCAATCCATTTTCTTCTAGGATTAACCCAATCCACTTGATTTGCAAAAATTGGATCTGGAGCTGGATTAGGGTTTGTTAGGGAAACCCTAAAAATTCAAGCTTTGAATTTCAAACTTCTCAAAGGATAGAAAGATGTGTCTTGATGAGCTGATCAACTTGGTATACTCAGAATTTGAAAACTACAAAGTTTCACCCCTCAAAATTGCCTTTGAAACTTCTGGATCTTCTCGACAGGATCCCGAACTAGGGTTTGATAAAGCCCACCCTTCTGCCCAACCAAAAGGTTCGTTCCAAAGCTCTAAAATTTGATTTTTCTGAGGAGCTTCCAGCCGTGGTCACAGACTTAAAAAATTCCAACTTTTGCAGAAGCCCTAATTTTCCACTTTTCCGATCAAAGTCCTGAACTAGGGTTTGATCGAGCCCGGCCTTCTACCCAACCAAATTTTTTTATCTTGGTCTCTAAATTTTGATTTTGATGAGTAGCATTCAGCGGTGGTCTCCGATTGCAAAAAATACCAACTTTCTCTGAAACCCTAATTCCCGGAGCCATGAATGAAGGTGCTCAAAAATAATTTTGTTTTGAAAAAAATATGCATCTGATTGTTTCTAGTGTAACTCCGAACTTTTCGATCCATAGGGTCTGAAACATTTTCCTGTGGTAGCCTGACCTGTCATAATTCCAACCCCATAGGTCTGACCTCAAATGGATTCTCTGAAAGAGAGTTATGCCAAGTGTCGCAACGTGACCTATTTATGGGATAAAACATGAGAGCGAACTTGTATGGTGTGCCACGTGTCACTGGTTCCGTTTCGGACTCTAAAAAAGTTACCTGAGAAAGTACAGTCTGTGAACCACCTGCCACTTTTTATGAAATTTCATTTAGAGCTTCATAGCCCAATTTATGACCTTTTTTCCTAGGTCACCTGTTTATGACTTAGATTTAGAAGAGGAAGAAACCCTAGATGGTACAAATCATAAAACACAAAGTACAACGAATTAGAATTTATCCTTTGGATACAAGGTACATGGGGATCTTCTCTTCGACCTCTAAAAGTTTCATATCCGAAAACATCTCCAAAATGGATTTATAGCGAAAGTACTGCGATGAATGGGTTTTGCTATATCAAGCCCTAGCATCGTAAGTGCAACAAGTGTCATACATGCCATACCATGCCTTCTTTCAGGCTAGCTTTGATCCCATGTTAGTTTTTCAGAATTTACATCAATCTGATCTAGGTTCTTAACTGAGAGAACAACATGTACAACATATCTATAGCATATCAATCATGGACACAATAATGGAAGCACACAAGAGACACATAGTTTACTTGGGGAAAACCATAAAGGTGAAAAACCCCAATAACTTCCTCAGATATAGATAGAGCAATGATACAAACCGAGCATAAGAGATAGACATGTCCTAGTAGCATCTTCTCCTCCTCCACAAGTGCGCCACTCTCCAAAGAGTGTGTGAGAGAATAGAATGAACAAATAGAGTGCCTCCCGCACTCTATTTATACTTGACTTGACTTGCCTAATAACCTTTACTAGGTCGGCCTTAACTTAACCACATAACATAATGTTGACTGGGCCGACCCCCAATAGGGTGGTCTAATAACCCTTTGACCCACATGGCCGACCCCCAATAGGGTGGTCTAATAACCCTTTGACCCATATGACTTATATAGGGCCGACCCCAACAAGGTGGTCTAATAACCCATCAAGTATACGTTACGACACTTACAATATAAATGACGACACTTCCGTATAGAGGAATAATAACATCTCTATAGGAATACAAACACTTCCGTATAGAGGAATAATAACATCTCTATAGGAGTACAATATACATAAATGAAATACATGGGTGAAATACATTCCGAAGTTACATATACATCAACAAAATTGTACCTTCCAGGTTGTGAGAAAGGAACACTTCGGGGTAACCACAAAACCACTTTAGGAAAGGTGAGCTAGCTTCTTCCTCTCCAGAGAGGGATCTCTCACAGATTTGGTTGAACAAGGCCGGATGTATGAATAAAACTGAGATAGAATTATTGCTTGGTTGAAAGCAATGCAGTCCTTCCTTGGGAAATGGATTCAAAACACCAAAAATGATTAAAGTGGCAGCGCTTTGCAAAGAAATCCCCATAGAGGCAAGATAGTTTTCCGCTTACCGTCGAAGATCTTTTTTTAGGTCATAAAGAAGAAGATATGAACAAACCATCAACACAGAGCACCTTAAGATGAATTCTATATCAACTTTAGCAAAAAATTGTTTGTGGATGCTTAGAATGAAAGAGACAAAGCATAACATGCATGAATTCAGTCCCAATATGCACTTATCCAAGCATGAAAAAGAATAATGATATGAATTAAACGATGAGGGAAACATTCACATGAGGAAAAGAGTATACAAACTGTAAGACAGGCAACGCAAGAATCTCTGGTAAAATTACTTGCTCAGATCTACAATATTATCATTAAATGTGTCTAAAAAATGCTTAACTCACGAGACTCTCAGGTCTAAGAAAATTCCAACCCTTTGCTATCTCTATTACATGGAAATATATAGGCCCTTAAGCTTGAATTATCTAACAGGAAGTGGTTACAGTCGTGCTGGCACCTATATGGTCTAGCCCATCGCTTTGAAAAACTATCTACAACAGAAATAGATGTTGGTAGACAAGCATGACTAAATTTACATGTGTCTTTGAATAATTGCTAGCTACAATAGATCCTAAGCAGCTGGCAAGTTCTGAGTGGTCTCAAAATATAAGCATGCTACACATTCAAAAGGGTCTGAAAAAGACTGATACGATGGGATACAAAAAATATCATAAACAAACCGCCACCTTAGTTTTGATATATTATTTGTCCTTGCTGGTAGAAGAAGTCCTCCACCTTCGTGGAGTCAGCCACCTACTCTTCTTTTGTTAAAGTAGGGGGCGTCATTTCCTCAGTGGGAATGATGAAATCTTTGAGAATATCCATGTTTTGGTGAGTGTTTTGTTCCACCTTCCATACCTCTTCCTTTTTCCTCCGCCAGGCCTTCTTGTGCACCTGTCGACGTTGTTGCTCCTCGGGCTCGATGTCTGTGCTTTCCTCCAAGTGGTAAAAATTCACAGGGGACGAGGGAACGCGATCATCCTCCACGTCGGAGCACACCTGCTCCGTTACAAATATCACTCTAGCTTCTCGATATTACTCCATGACCAGATCTCAGCTGAAAATATCCAGACTATTGAGTCTACCACCTTTTTGAATATGGACGTGAACAACAAACCTTGGGAAACCATTTATAACGACCTTGACAATGATGGAAGCCAGGAATAATCATCTTCACATGATCATCTGACTGGGCTTGCCAAGTGAGAGGGAATGATGATTGAGGTCTGGGCTAACGCCAAACAGGCTTCAACCAGACTTTCGCATTATGTGAGGAGGCACCTGACAACTATAATGTGTCCTTTCACCTTTAGGTCATCATTTGACAGCAAGGACGCTTCTCGACCGTCGATCTTTACCCTACTCGCATCTAGGCCATCCAAAGACATGCCCCCTACCGCGCTTCGCATATTTTTGAGTTTTTGAACAACTGTGTTAATCTAATCAACGACAAAAACCTCAACCGCAGATCTGAACTCCATCGGATCTGGGCCATCCAAACTTGCGCCTGCTACCAAAAGTTCACGGATTTTAAAAATCCATTTCCTGTCGGACTTTGAAATCGCAAACCTAACAGTGACCGTAGATTTGTTTTGCCCACCGTCGATCCAACCTCGAATTTGCTCGTGGGTTAACCTTTCTGCCTCCGCTCAAAACCGCTCCATCTTTAAATGCGAAGGGCGCTTAGGACTTTCGATATACACGGCCACAGATCTAAACCCCCTATCTGTGCCACCATTTAATTGTGGGAGGGCCTTTGCACTTACCCCTCTCCTGCTAGGATAACATTTAGGACATCTTGAATTTCTCATTCTAATTTTAGAGCCCTGTTTAGTCTCTTCATGGGCTCGAACCCCTCTAATCACCTAGTGCAAAACCGGTGCCAACAGTCTATATGATTCCTTTTTCCACATATAATAAAATGAAAATTGCATTACGTACAAAGTGCCATCTGTCTTCTTATCCACTTGTTAGCCACTCCTTTAGGCGTATTATTGTATTGGAAAGTAGAGGTGTGAGTCACTCCTGTAGGTGGTGGTAATCGTGGTCTTGGGATATGGAATTTGAATTTGTGGCCTTGAGAAGTGGAAATTTAATTAAATCATTCACGGTACTATGCTAATGTGGATTTTGTCTGTCAGCTGTGACTTACAGAGCACCAGACATCCCAGGTGATGTATCAATTACTCATATCCATGACCCCATGATGCATCGAACAATTATGACACCTACAAACATGCATACACATATGCAGTTTCTCATTTGTGGCGAAGATAATGGTGTGATCATATTCTTCCCCCACAAGTTTTCCAGCTGCTCAGATTCACTTTTTCTGAGTAATCTATTTTCTTATCAATTTTATAGTTCAATGTTAAAGGAATATTTTTTCTGTGTTCATCACGAACTATTCATTTTCATAAAACAGAGAAGTGTAAACACATTGTTGAAGAATGTAACTTCATAATATATTATTATTGTATTTTTTATGTACTTCCTTCGGGGAATATTCATATTGTATTTGATCATGTAAAAATCCTAAAAGAAATCAAGTAAAATAGACAAGTCGGTTCAGTGGGTAAACTGCCCCAAACAATGGGAAAACCTGCCCTAGTCAAGTAGGCCTAGTTAGATAAAAAGGTCACCTTAAGATCAATAGAAATAATGGAGGCGCCTAGCCGCATTTGTACATCACTCACTTAGGCTAGTTCACATTAGTAGAGAGAGAAAGACAAGTTCGCTTGGGAGAAAGAGTAGATACATTGAATACATCTTATTCTTGTGTTTCTTTGTTCTTGGTTTATTGTTCGAGATTGACATTATACTTGCTAACGAATCTATACTGAAGAAGTTTTGTTGGGTTTTTTTCCCCAAGAAGGCTTCCCAGGATAAATTGTTGTGTACTCTTGTTTATGTTGTGCTTGTCTATCTTTAAGTGATCTCATTGCATATGGTTATTATGATAATATATAAATTGTTTGAAGATATAACATAACCATATTTATAGTATTAAAATTCAATCACACATTCATATGGAGTTATTTTATGTGAAAATATTTAGTTCTACAATCATGCATGGTAGTATGAGAAATTATTTGAAGGCAAAGATTTATGATAGTAGTAATCTTGGGACTAGAAACAATTTATAGGTGTAACCATTTGATCTTTCCAATGAATATTTTCCATTTGATTACATTGAGGAGTTCTAATTCCATTTTTTCTAAATGAATAATATGTTTTGTGGGGATTACCCTTTTTGTTATCATGTTTTGACTATAAATTATAGTGCAATAATTTGTCATCAATACTGTAAACCTTATTTGTAGTATATAGTGTTGTTAAGCCTCATATACCAAAATTCATTATATATGATAGGTTAGCACAGTGAACAACTTGGATTTTCTTTAATTTTGACATTGACTAGTCTATCTTAGATCATGGTCATGATTGTTATGTGCTTGTTCATCATATCTTAGCACAATGAAAATCATTTCTTAGTAGCATATTCATTGGATGCATAAATTAAAGTGACTAAACTCATTGTACTTTAAAGATATATTGTCTAGTTGTTTCTATGTAAAACCAAAAGCTTAATTTTTTTAATATTTAAAATTTAAACTAAGTCTAAATTCAATTTCCTTTTATTTCAAAGGAAAATTTTGTAACTTCATTTTTAGATGAAAATTAAGTTTCATTTCATATATTTTCATGACAAAAAATGATTGTTTGGAAAATATTTCTAAAATATAGACTATAAAAGCTTCCTGTGACATATTTCTACCTTGTCATCTTTGGCATTAGCATTTCAAGAACATAAGGGCAAGTTGCCATTACAAAAATTACTCTTTAATGGACAAATACATGAGGATTGGACAATATCAATCCTAAAACCATAACATGGGATTATTTTCAAACTTTACATTAACAACAAATTGTTTCTTATACGATTTGGTCATGTGCATAAGAGTTATAGTCTTATTGCATGTTACTTGGAAAACCATCAAGCATTCTTCAATAGTACATGTTTTTTTTGCTATTCAATAAGTTGCCACATGGTTTTTTTGTATCTTTCTTGGCCCTTTTTGGATCAAACATGTACTTCTAAAGAAAGAAAAAATTTAAGAATCAATAATTTCTTAAGTGTAGAAACTGTGGCAAATCTTACTAAATCTAAATTTCCAAACATAAAATGTTTGGCAGTCTTTCAAATTTCTAAGGATTTTTTATGGTTTTTAAACAATTTTAGCAATTTTTAGAGTAAAATAATTTTATCCTACGGAATTTGGGTAAATCATTTAATAAAAAATGAAAATTGGTGAACTTGTTTTGGAAAAAAATATCGGAAATTAGCCCATGGGATAAATTTTGGCTCTAAATTTTTCCTTGTTCTAAAGAGGGTGATATGATACAAAATTATATTTATGTCATTATACTAAGTGTATAAATTTAAAGGGGCATTAAGAATAGATACCTACAATATCCAACAAAAGTAGGTTTTGTTTTTAATTGGAAAGGTGTATTGGGAGGGGGTTTCAACATACATGTGGTATTAAAGAATAGCACAAATTTCATTTCCATTTCAAATAAAGTCAACCATATTTTCATCAATTATTCTATATACCATTTACCACAACATTTTATAGCCCTATTTTTTCGAGCCCTAGTATGTTGGTCTCAATATTTGATATATGTATCTAAAATCTATATGAAAACAATTTGTTTATCATATGCTACATGATCTTTTAGTCATAAGCATAAAACATGTTACTTAGGAATCAAAGACCATTTCACCTTTAGATCCCTCTATTATTAAATATTTGGTCATTTTCATTGTTTGTTTAGTTAATTTTTATAATGTACATGTACTATAGACATAACATCTTTCTCCTTCTTGAGATGCTTCACTTCTGTTAAAAATCCCTGTAAAGACATATCTCCTCACATTGTTAATTCTCCTCATACTCCTCCCAAAAAACTAATGTTGGTTGGTTTAACCCCCCCAATAGGTATACCCTTAGTTTAGTTTAAAAACAATTACCCTAATATGAACCCATGCATTGTGATATTGGTTTTCTAGTGAATGCCTCATGTTTGGATACATGCAACACTGTGCAAATAGGTTTAGGATGGGTTTCTTACATGATAGGATATGGGGGCAATGCATTCCATCTAACCGTAGGAGCAAGATATTGCACTAGTGGAGGATCCATTCATTTTGTCAAGATCAAAGAGGCATAAAACACATGCAAAATCCATTCCCTTCTCTCAGAGTGTTTAAAAATCAAGGTTTATGTCATTTTCTAGTCTTAAATAAATCAAGGTAGGTTTAGTTTTAATTATTGTTTAGGTCAAATTTACCACAAGATAATTCAATTGACATGGGCATTAATGGGTCTTGAAAAAAAATTAATGGTAGAGAAAGGATTTGGTGATGACATTGCAAAGAGGTTGTTGGTGAATGGATGAAAATGAGGCCATGAAAAGCCAAGGTGGAATATGAGGTAGAATTTTGGTGGGGTTCACGTAGTGCTGCGGAATTGGGGTTATAAGGGGTTGCTTACAAGATAGGGTGTGGGGGTGATGTGTTCCATCATTGATTGTAGGAGTAGGATCTTGTGACATTGGAGGATTCCTTCACATTATAGGGATAAAAAAGATATGAAACATACACAAAGTTGGTGCCTTCTATAAGAGGGCTTATGGATTAAGGTTTATATTTTTTCCTAGATTTAAATAAATTGAGGTAAGTTTAGCTTTGATATTTTTCATGGTGATTTTTTTTGTGAAGTGAATGATATGATCCAAGTTGAAGAGAGGACTACAAAAGTTTGGGGGGATCCACTATAGAAATAATCCAAGCACTCTTTTTTCCATCAGGCATCTTAGGATGTTTTTTTCCTTTTATATCCATATGCAAGTTATAATATGAGTATCATGTTGTGTAAGTGTAATGACATCTAATCCATGGAACTCTAAAGATACAAAATGCAATCATTCTCTTCCATGATATGTGATTTTTGAAGGGATTTTGATTCAAAATTTCAACATAGCTTAAAGTTGATGGAAAAAAGTTATGGCTTTATTCGATTTTTGACTCCATCTCCACCTTGCTAGGCTACTAATCAGTTAAGGATATTTAAAAATGGAAAAGTGATGGATCCAAATATTGTTGATGTACTTGTAACTTCGGAAGATATTATTCTATGTATTACATTTGTACTTTATTGTATATCCCACAGAGATGTATTATTCCTCTGATTGGAAGTGTCGTCATTTGTATTTCTAAGTGTCGCAAGTTACATTGTAAGTGTCGTCATTTGTATTGATGGGTTATTAGACCACCAATGTGGGGTCGACCCTAATTAGGTCATGTGGATGGGTTATTAGACTTGAGTAGCAAGTTGGCCCTAGTGAATTATTAGCAGGTCAAGTTAGTGTATAAATAGAGAGGTTGCATCTCTCATGTATCTCATTCACTCACTTCTCAAGCTCGCATACCTAAGAGAGGAAGTGGCGCACTTGTGGAGGAGGAGGAGCATCTGCTAGAGACATCTTATTGGGTTTGATCATTGTGATCTTGGTTTGTGGCTTATCTTATCTCTGAGGAAGTTGGGGGGTTTTTCACCTTCTCGGTTTTCCCCGGTGAAACTCTATGTCTCTTTTGTGATTGCTTTTGTGTCTATGATTGATATACTGTACATGTTATTCTCTTAGTGATCCTGAATGATAATGGAATGAAATTATAAAAAAATTAACATGGTATCAGAGAGTAACCTAAGAAGAAGGCATTATGTAGCTGCGGAAGCTAGGGCTTCTTAATATTTGGGTTTCTCTCCACAGATCATCAAAGGCAGGAGGCTAGATTGAATCTCCTTGGAAGGGCGCATCTTTCTGTCAAGATAGAATTCAATTCTGAGCATTTTCATTTTTGACCTAATCTCTATGCGGGAAATTAGGGTTTCAAAAAAAGTTGGAATTTTTGGAATCTAAATCCATGGCTGGATTATCCTCAAGAAAATCGAATTTTAGAGCATTGGATCGAAATTTTTGGTTGGGAATAAGGGTGGGCTTTATCAGACCCTAGTTCAGGGTCCTCACGAGTGAATTTGATAGTTTCAAAAGCAATTTTGAGGGGTGAAAATTTGCAAATCTCAAATTCTGAGTATACCAGCTTGACTAGCTCAACAAGGCGCATCTTTCTATCCTTTCATAAATTTGAAATTCAAATTTTGAATTTTTAGGGTTTCTCTGACAAACCCTAATCCAACTCCAGATCTAGTTTTTAGCAAATCAAGTGGTAAGACCCAAATATTTTATTTCCATTTGAGTTTCTCATTAAAATGTCTCACCACACCAAGCTTGAGGATAAGCTTGATGGATATGACAACTTCCAAGCATGGAAGTATAGGATTGGGTTAATCTTAGAAGAAAATGATTTGGACATCTACATAAAATAAGAGGTTCCAGTTCTAGAGGGAGATGAGGCTAAGGCCTTACACAAGAAGGAATTGTTCAAGGCTAATAGAATCATTGTTGATTATATAAAGGACAATCTCATACCCCATGTGTCTTCCCTAAAGACACCTAAGGAGATGTTTGACTCCTTGACCAAATTGTTTGAAGGAAAGAACATAAATCGGAAGATGAATCTATGAAACCAATTGAAAGGGGTAAAGCTTCAGAATGGAGAGACCATTCAATCCTTCTTTTCTAAGGTTTCTCAAATCAAGGAACAACTTGAAGTTGTGGATGAAGTAGTGGAGCATGGTGAAATTGTAATGACCACATTGAATGGCCGACCTAGGTCATGGGACTCCTTCATCCAAGGAATCTATGCAAGAAGGAAACTGATCTCCTTCAGTAGACTATGGAAAGAATGTTCACAAGTGTAATGCCTGCCTTGGTACATTGACTGACCATAGACATCAGGATACTAGTTTTGAAATAAACTGGCTAAGTAAAACACAAACCATTTGAATTTACTTTGAAAATGGTTAGAAAAATGATGATTTGTTTATACTCGACTGGCTGAGAAAATGAAAATGATGAACATTGGAATTACTTGAAATGAAAAATGATGATTTGTTTATACTCGACTGACTGAGAAAATGAAAATGATGAATGTTGAAATGTTTATTAGTGCAGCGCTACTAATATGTGTTTGAGTGTGTGTGCAGTGGCAAGTAAGACGATTTACCGACTGACCCACAATGGAAATATCTGGGTTGTAAGAACGGAAAGAACACTTAGTGGTACGACGACTGACTGTCCACCCTGAACTAGTAATCCACGCACAAGTGAAGCCGTTTCAGCTCACCCGGGGAAGCATATGCCGTACAGGCAAGACCATAATGATTTGTTCACGTACGATGAGTTGAGGGGCGCGCAATAAGGAGATCCTTATCCCTCAACATCCCTTAGTATCCAAGGAGCGTAGTTGAGAGATCGCGGTAACGAATCCTGATCGCTACGCAGTACTCCCCATAAGAAGAAAGAAAGATACCATTGGAAGGGCCCACCGAAGAGGTACCTAGACGAAAGAATAATGGAAAAAAGAAAAATACTCTTACATACATAATTAAATAATATACATGTGGAAGTTTTAGAGAATTTAATAATAAATTATTCAATATTCTATTATTATTATTATCATGATGTCGTGCTGGCCATGATGCATGGGATTGAAAGCTTTGGTGGGCCATAACCCACAGTTGTAATTATTTTTGTATGTTTGTCGGAATCTTTGCTTTCCGTAAAAGTTGTATTGGTTCAGGTCCCCATATGTCACTGACCACTAAGGGACGAGATAACAATCATGACAGTCCTCGTGATTGCCCCGAATCTTTGCTTTTGACCGACGTCTGTCGGTCCTTCCTGCTATTATGGTTGAGAAAGGAATTTGAAAATTAGAAAAGTTAATGTTCTCTTCTTTTATAAATTAATGGAAATATATATTAGAATTATTTCAAAAAGAAAATATTTTTAAATGGAATAAAGAATTATTTTAAATATCTCCTTATTACTTTAAAAGAAAAAGAAAAGACTGTAGATAGAATAAATAATTATTTGAATAAAGTATTTTATTTAAAATTAAAAGAATATATATATTTTAATCTTTTAATCTCTCTCAAAAAAAATAAAATTCAAATGCTATTTCATTAAAAGAAACAAATACCATTATAAAGTTTTTATTATTTAAAAGAGTTTAAATAAATAAAAACAACTAGTTACTAAAAGATATTGAGTAAACTAATTGAGAATCAAAAGAGAAGTAGAACTCTCCTACACCTAACTCCCACTGATCTAGGGAATTAGGTGCACCTTAAAGACATTGAGACACATGTATTTGAGAATATTGTTAATTAAAATATTAAATTAAATAAAATAATGTGTATGGACAGACACATGGCACAGGAGCTTTTCCTATATAAAGAGGGAGGAGAAAGAGAGAGGGATCTCTTGCTCCCTAATGCTGGATGGTCATCATAATATCGGATTATGTTATGATCCTTGGAGTTGGGAATAGCCGGAACGAGGATTGGGAAATCCTTTCGGGAGGTTAGCTAAGTGTGTTCTTACGATCCCATTAGCTTGGGGGTTCGAGGTGAAGAAGATTAGCCTAGATATGGTAGGGTGGTCAATTGAGGGGTCACTCGGTACTTCGTCAAGAGATTGGATTAGATCGCACGGAAACAACTTCGAGGACTCCATCGATTCGTTGGACCAACCGTCGAAAACAGGTTTGAATTATTTTTATTTTAATTATTTTGCTAAATCTTTTTGAGAATGAATAATTATGAGAATATAGTTTTATATATTGACATTCATGAACTAGATTTGTGGCTTCTATATCTTTTTCTGAAAAATTTGTACGGGAAGTTTTTTTTGGGGGGGAGCCCGGAAAGGAGGTCCCTACAACAATAAGAAGCTAGGCTTGTGGCCCGAGAAGAAAAGATGGGGAATGAAGATCAAGCCCTCATAGCACACACTAAGGGAAGTAAGTTTAAGAGGGAGAAATATCACAACAAGAAACACTCTCACTTCTATCAAAAGAATAAAGATCTCTCTCATGTTCGATGCTTCAATTGTGATGAGAAAGGACACTTTGCTTCAGAATATCCCAAGAAAAGAAAAGACTTCAACAACTTCAACAAGAAGAAGAAGGGCATCAAGAAGAGATATCATGCTCATGCTACTGAGGATTATGAACCACCCAAGAAGAAGTCTAGAGCAGAAAGTGATGACTCATCAAGTGAAGATGAATATGTTCTAATCTCTGCTCTCATAGGTACTATCTCTCATGGATGTGATGATTGGCTTATTGATAGTGGAGCTTCCAAAAAAATGACTGGGTTCAGAGAATCCTTTGTAGATCTATCCGAACATGAGTCACCTCATAAAGTGAAACTTGGGGATGACTATCAATACCCTATCAAAGGAAGTGGTGAAGCCTTCTACAAATAAGACTATGGGAAGTCTTTGAATTTAAAATATGTTCTATATGTACCTGGACTCGAGAAGAATCTCCTATCCATATAATATTTGGATGCAAAAGGGATTAGAGTTGCATTTGTAGATGGCCAAGTACTCATGTGGCAAAAAGGTAAGACCATAGATGATGCAGTAGTGATTGGAGAGCAAGAGGGAGGATTGTACAAATTGAAGGGACAACCTGAACATGCCATGGTACATGAATCCATGGAGCCAAGTGAACTTTGGCATAGAAGGCTTGCACATGTGCACTATAGACCACTACCAATTGCAAGCAAAGCTGTAGAAGGTCTTCCTGAAATCCAGCCTAAACATGAAAGTGTTTGCAAAGGATGTGCAAAAGGAAAGAACACAAAGAAGGCATTTCCAAGAAGCGAAAGCAAAGCAAAAGGAATCTTGGAGATTATGCACTCTGATGTATGCGGTCCGATGTCATCCAGTTCTCTGAGTAGGTATGTATACTATGTTTCTTTCATTGATGATTTCTCTAGGAAGACTTGGGTTTACTTCTTGAAGAATAAAGATGAAGTGTTTGATAAGTTCAAGGAATTCAAATCCTTGATAGAAAATCAAACAGATAAGAATATTAGGACTTTCAGATCTGACAATGGTGGAGAATTCACTTCAGGTGATTTCAAGAAGTTATGCAGTGATTCAAGGATTAAGAGGGAGTCGGCTGCTCCTTACAATCCACAACAAAATGGAGTTGCAGAAAGGAAGAATAGGTCTATCATGGAAGCAGCATGAGAAACGCTTCATGACCAAGATCTCCTATGCACCTATGGGAAGAAACAACTAGGATAGCTGTATATGTGCAGAACATAACACCTCACAAGATACTTGACAACAAGACACCAGAAGAATTCTTCTCTGGTAAGAAACTTGAAGTTAGCCATCTCAGAATATTTGGATGTCCAGTATACACACACATTCCAAAAGAAAAGAGGACAAAGCTAGATCCTTCAGGGAAGAAGGGCATCTTTGTGTGTTACAGTGAAAGCTCAAAGTATTACAGAATATAATTTCTAGGGTTCAAGAAGATTGACATCAACAGGGATGTAACATTTGATGAAAAATCAACATACATCAAATCAAGGAACACACCTGTTGAAGACAATGAAGAACCAAAGGTAACCAGATTTCAAGACACCACTATGAATGAAGCAATTCCAGAAGAAGATCGTGAAATATTAGATACAAAACAACCTATAGATCCATCTCTCGAGAAGAAATCTCATAAGAGGAAACCTGCATGGGCTAGAGAGCTCATCCAAGATGCAGAAAGATATGGTATTCCAGAAGAGGAACACAAAGAAAGAAAAAGGACAAGGTCACACACTAGCTATGTTTCCTTGCTCTGTGACATTATGAACAAAGAACCTTCCAGTTATGAAGAGGTAGCGGAAAAGAAATAATGGAAGGATTCTATGGTCAAGGAATACCAATCGATCATGAAGAATGATGTTTGGGATGTGGTACCAAGACCTAAATGGAAGTCTGTTGTGACTTCCAAGTGGATCTATAAGATCAAGCATGCTGCAGATGGTAGCAATAGAGAAATACAAGGCGAGGTTTGTAGCTCATGGCTTCTCCTAGAAAGAGGGAATAGATTATGAAGAGACTTTTTCTCCTGTATCCAGATACACTTCCATCAGAATAGTACTTGTTCTGGCTGCAGTGATGAAATGGAAGACACACCAGATGGATGTCAAGGTAGCATTCTTGAATGGTGTAGTCAAAGAGGAAGTGTATGTGGAGAAACCACTTGGTTTTGAGACACATGACAGGGAGTCATATGTGTGCAGGTTGAAGAAAGCCTTGTATGGCTTGAAGCAAGCTCCTAGGACTTGGTATGGTAGGATGGACAGTTTTCTATCTAGTTTGGGCTTTACCAAGAGTAAAGTGGATTCCAACCTTTACTACAAGGTTGAGGAAGGCAATCCTGTGATATTACTCCTATATGTGGATGACCTATTTGTTACATGAGAGGATAGGTTGATTGCCGACACCAAGAGGAAGCTTGCAGTTGAGTTTGAGATGAAGGACTTGGGGATGATGCACTATTTTCTAGGCATTGAGGTGTGGCAGAGTGCAGATGGCATCTTCCTTGGACAAGGGAAGTATGCAGTAGAGATCCTGAAGAGGTTTGGGATGATGGACTACAAGGCCATGGCCACACTTATGGCATTGAACCTAAAGCTTCTGCATGATGCTTCATATGAGTTGGTTGATGTCACTATGTATCGTTAGATGATTGGGTCCTTGTTGTACCTGACGAACATGAGACCAGATATTTGTTTTGCGGTGAACACATTGAGCCAGTTCCTAACGGATCTAAGAAGTGTTTACATGGTTGTTGTAAAGCATATTTTGAGGTACCTAAAGGGTACAGTTGATTATGGGCTCAAGTATGATGTGAATCAAAAGTTTAACCTGCAGGGTTATGTTGCTTCAGATTGGGCAAGCAATTCTCCAGATAGGAAGAGCACTTCTGGGTGTTGTTTTAGTATGGGATCAGGTGTGATCTCTTGGTTTAGCAGGAAGCAGTCCTACTTGGAACTGAGTACAGCCGAAGCAGAGTATGTTGCAACTTGTTCGACTAGTTGTGAGGCAGTATGGCTAAGGAAGCTACTGTCCGAGTTATTTGATTTCCCGTTGGATGCTACTGGTATCTTTTGTGACAACCAGAGTTGTGTGAAGTTTTTTGAGAACCCGGTGTTCCATGCCAGGTCGAAGCACATTGAGATCAAATATCACTATATCAGGGATATGGTGCATGTAAAATCTCAAGCACAGCTGAATCTAGCTACTGTGGATTCCTCACTGGTGAAAGATTGCACAACATTTGCAAGAATGGCATAAAAAAAATTTAAATGAATGAAGAACAATTACACATGAAATGGTGAATAATGTCAATATTATTAACTGTCCAACCTTAACAAAGGTTAAGAACACCCATATATACAAATCTGGAAGAATTCGAATCCATCTGGAGTGTTCACACTGATCTAGCTTAGAAAAAGCTCAAACCCCCCTAGGTTGACCAAAATATCCCAAACCATCCCAAACTGGTTCGAATCTGCAGTGTGAATGCTGGGAATGACTGGACAGGCCCATGTGACCTCACACATGTGAAGAAACTGGTTGGTTAGAGGTTTGGAGTCTAAAAATGGTCAAAAATATGACAAAACAAGGCAAGATTGTCCACAAAGTGAGCAAATGCGCCCTAGGTAGAAGAGAAGCATGCTGAGTGCATTAAATGACCTGAGGAGGGCGCTCTAGGCATGCTGAGTGCATTAATTGTCCTGGGGAGCGCTCCACAAAGCTGGTTTGACTCAGCACTTGTTCACATTGCTAACCAGTTCATGATAATTTGACCATTTACCAACTCATCAACTTAGGGATGTAATCATTAATCACTTGGGCTAATTAATCATCATTAATAAATGATTAATATACATAGGTGGAAAAATGTTCTAACACCCCCCCTTAAGCTAGACTTAGTGAAATATCAAAAATTAAGGCCTTGGCAACTAGGCTCAAGTCACCTTTTACATCATAAAATTTATTTGTCCATGTAAAATGAGGAAAGAGGCAAAACCACATGGGAAAAATCCTCCCTCAAGAATGGACATGATACAGAGATGATCAAAAGGTCTTCAACAGGTCTTGTTCTTCACTTGAATGAGTTGAATGAACAACTTCTTGCTGAAATACTTGGTGAAGATGTTGTGGATGTCATGATCATGCACCAATTCTTCAATGTTTTGTAGGAAAAAAACATGTTGGAAGGCTCCTTGAATCTCATCATTTGATGATGGGGGAGCATTATAAGAATGCTTCTTGCTGCATACATACTCTGATATGAATACATGATCAATAATGGAAAAGATATCTCTGCAAAATCCTTCCCAAAGAACATCAAAAATCTCAACAAAATCTGCATTTTGAGGAGCTTCCACATGGCAAATCAAACCATGAATCTTCCTTCCGAACTGATGTAGCACCTTCCCAAATATGTAATAGAGATCATGTGGCTCTGATATATCAGAATAGGAGCCATATGGAGCAGCAAAAACTAGAGGTATAATGTCTCCATGATCGAATGGTTTTACAGTAAGAGAAGTGTGTGTAACTGGATCACACTGACAGTTGAGCAAACTTGAAGGGTCTGGAGACTTGAGTTTTGAACCATAGGTGGAAAGATCAGGTCCAGACATGTGGAACAGCAGTCCCATGATAGCCAATGACATGGCTGTCCAACCAAGGAATGATATGCAAGACATAAAACCAAGATAGATCAGTGACACAGTTTTGGAAACAATAAAATTGTGAGATTTTCCAACTGTAGAACTTGGGGTTTGTGTGGTCTTTTGGGCATCCGATGGTTGGGGAAATGGTTTGATGGATGTCATAACCTGTATATCAGCCTGCATATTATCTTCCATATCAGAATATGAAAGATCTGATTGAAGTGGGAAAGAGCTTTCAGAAGGCATGTCAAAAACTAGTGAAAAATTACTAGTATTGGGAGAAAGCTTCGGTGAACTGGATGGAGATTCTTTCAGGGAAGAGACTGATTTTTCTGAATCTGATATATCAGAATGTAAATCAGAAACAGAGATATCAGAAAAATATTTGGCTCTTTCACCCAAATCATAGAGCTTTTTACCTTTGCATGTGGCATAGAGGCAATGATCTTGTTCCAAAGAGAGCTTGGCTTCTTCTCTTCTTGCAAAATCTGGAACATCAATGTTATGTTCTTCAAGTAGCTTGGTTAGAATGTCTATCTTCTTTCTGAAACATGATTTTTCATTGTGAGAACCTCTGCAATAACCACATTTGGGCTTCTCTTTCTTGCTCTTCATCTTCTTGACTTTTGAATCTTCATCACTTGAACTTGAGCTTTCATCACTTGAATGCTTCTTCTCCTTCATCTTCTTCTCTTGAGGTTTCGGCCCCTTTGGTTTTTGCTTGCCTCTTCCATATTTCGAATCTCCAGCTGCAAGAACTTGGTCTTTTTGCTTGATGGAGCCCATCAAGACCAGCTTGTCTTGCTCTTGAGTTAGCATCTCCATGAAGTCAGCCAAAGATGGCATCTTCCAACCTCTAACTGTGAGCCTTGTGGAGTTGAAGGAAGACACAAAAACTGAGTATTCAGAACCCAATTTGGAGAGAATGGACAACACCAACTGTTCTTCTTTCTTTTCTATGCCACATTGTCTGATCTGCAAGACCAAGTTCTTGAACTTGGTGAAGAAGTCCTGGATGGAATCGAAATTCCCTGGGCTCAGTGAGACAAGCTCATTTTCGAGCTGGTGGCCTCTCATCTCATCAGTCTTTCCAAACAGTGTCTCAAGCTTGAGCCACACTTCATTTGGAGTTGCTAGAATTTCTACATGAAACAGGAGGTCTCTCGAAATGCTGAGACAAAGGAGGCCAAATGCCTCATCCATTCTGTTAAAAAACTTGGATTTCTCCACAGCTGAGTTTGGCTCAACCTCAGTGCCCATCGTGATTCTGTAGAGACCCTTGGATCTCAGCAAAATCACCATTTCTGCCTTCCAATCGAAATAGTTGAAGGGAGTGAGCATGTTTGGGTGAGATGGCTCCATTCTCCTCTGCTGCAATTCGCACTTGCTGACAATGCTGATCTTCAGTACCTGCAAACAACTCTCAAATCACTCAGGAGGGATCTACACTAACAGATTCGAACCCTGTATGGATAGTGGGTGCATTCGGGAGAGCCTCACACCTGAGAGGAGCCACTAGATTTCTCCAGTAAGCTCAAGGCAATGGCCTCAGGAATTATGTGGTTTCTCCACTGCTTCTGGCAATCCACTACAACAGTCTTGCTGGTTCGAATTCTAGCTCCAAGAGCTCTGATACCATGTAAAATCTCAAGCACAGCTGAATCTAGCTACTGTGGATTCCTCACTGGTGAAAGATTGCACAACATTTGCAAGAATGGCATAAAAAAAATTTAAATGAATGAAGAACAATTACACATGAAATGGTGAATAATGTCAATATTATTAACTGTCCAACCTTAACAAAGGTTAAGAACACCCATATATACAAATCTGGAAGAATTCGAATCCATCTGGAGTGTTCACACTGATCTAGCTTAGAAAAAGCTCAAACCCCCCTAGGTTGACCAAAATATCCCAAACCATCCCAAACTGGTTCGAATCTGCAGTGTGAATGCTGGGAATGACTGGACAAGCCCATGTGACCTCACACATGTGAAGAAACTGGTTGGTTAGAGGTTTGGAGTCTAAAAATGGTCAAAAATATGACAAAACAAGGCAAGATTGTCCACAAAGTGAGCAAATGCGCCCTAGGTAGAAGAGAAGCATGCTGAGTGCATTAAATGACCTGAGGAGGGCGCTCTAGGCATGCTGAGTGCATTAATTGTCCTGGGGAGCGCTCCACAAAGCTGGTTTGACTCAGCACTTGTTCACATTGCTAACCAGTTCATGATAATTTGACCATTTACCAACTCATCAACTTAGGGATGTAATCATTAATCACTTGGGCTAATTAATCATCATTAATAAATGATTAATGTACATAGGTGGAAAAATGTTCTAACAGTGCAGAGAGGAGTAGTGAAGCTCCTATATGTTGCGACGGATGAGCAAGTTGTAGATGTGTTGACGAAACCACTAGCCAGAGTGAAGTTTGAGTACTTCAGAGAGAGGCTTGGTGTTCTTCAGATTGAAGATACTTTGAGGAAGAAGTGATGTGACACATTTGCAAGAGCCATTCCAAGCATGGTGAGAGGAGGATCATTCCCATGGCTGTGGATGTAAGTGCTGTGTGATGAGCTCAAGATGATGCTCCAGTTACTGCTTTGTATGATCAATTGGATCATGTATATGTATATGCATCAGGTGGATGCTGTGTATGATTAGTTGGATCATGTATATGTATATGCATCAGGAGGATGCTTTGTATGATCAGTTGGATCATGTATATGTATATGCATCAGGTGGATGCTTTGTATGATCAGTTGGATCATGTATATGTTTATGCATCAAGTGGATGCTTTGTATGATCAGTTGGATCATGTATGATGAGTATCAGGATGATGCTCTGGATGACATGCATCAGGATGATCATGAGTATCAGGACGATGCTATGGGTGACATGCATCAGGACGATGTAGTGACGATGATCAGGATGATCATGTGTGATGAGTATCAGGATGATACTTTGGATGATATGCATCAGGACGATGCTATGATGATGATCAGGGTGATCATAAACATCAGGATGATGTATGATGAGTATCAGGTTGATACTATGTGGCCGTGGACAGGTTGTGCAGGTAGCATAGAAAATATCTTGGGAGATCCTATAGTCTGTGCTAGGATGCTCTTTCGAGGTTTTTCTATAGGTAGCATAGAAAAGATCCTGGGAGATCCTATAGTCTGAGCTAGGATACTATTTCAAGGTTTTGCTACTAGAGAGGCATGGAATAAGTCATGGAGATCCTATAGTATGAGCTAGGATTCTCTTTAGAGTTCTTGCAGGTTGCAAGACACTCTTTTAAGGGTTTTTCCAAACCACAGAGAAAATATCCTGGGAGATCCTATAGTCTAAGATAGGATACTCTTTTAAGGTTTTGTGGTGGGAGGTCACATTTAATCAGTCATGGAGATCCTATAGTCTAAGATAGGATTCTCTTTAGAGTTCTTGCAGGTTGCAAGACACTCTTTTAAGGTTTTGTGACAGTCAAAATGTAAAATATCCAATAGTCTGAGCTAGGTTTTGTTGATGCATGTAATAAGTCCTGGGATCCATAGTATGGGAAATGATGAAGACCTATAGGTGGTGGGCCTACATCCAACATGAAAAAGGGCTGGCTCTGTAGAACTTCCTATGACGAGCAAAATTTAGAGATAGCCCAGTGATCGAGATGTCGAGTACAACAGTAGTGATGTGCGAAAATCCTCACAGCAGATCTAAGAGATGATGTATACCTCACAAGATTAATTATGATTAAGCAGGAAAATAGAAGAAGAGTGAACAATACAATATAATGAGCAACATAATAATATGGTATAGTAGAACTCAGATATAAATAATAATACTTCACACACACTAGTTAATTAATCACAATATGGACAAATAAATAGTACAATGGTAGAGAGGATTCGAATGCCTAAGGTGGCAATTCGAATTAGCCTCTCAGAGTGATCATAAGATCAATATAGTGTCATCGGAGCACAACTAGGTGTCCTCATGATCATCGGAGCACAACTGGAAGTCTTCATCATCATCAATGGAGTCATCAATGCTCAAGTAGCTGTCAACCATTAGTCAAACTAACTCTGGTAGGTGTAACTAAGTGTAACTCAGTGTAACTCAGTGTAACTGAGTGTAACTGATTGTAACTGAGTGTAACTGACTGTAACTAAGTGTAACTGACTGTAACTGACTGTAATTGAGTGTAACTGAGTGACAACTGGACTGGTAGGTGAAGAAGGGCAAGTTGCTCCCTAAAATCAAGGAAGAAGGGTGCATTAAGCAACTGGAGGGATAAAATTGAATAGTGAGAAGCTCCTGGGGGTTGGCTAACTAAGGGCTAGGTGCTGGACTGATGACTGGAATGCATGCAAACCCTAAAGGTGCATGCATGACTGAAAATGTAAATGATCAAAATACTAGTGGGACTAGGATGGAGTATAGGAATATCCAAACACCCCCCCCTTAATCCATCCTGGGCCCTGGTAACTAAGACCAAAGGTCACCCAATACAATGAATAATAACAAACAATAAACCAAGGAAGTGGGAAAATTTCATGGGAAACATACCCCATTCTCAAAAAATAGACTGTAAGGCACACATAAAAATAAATGCTCCAAACTCAAGCATGTGTGATGCTTGGTCATATGTCTGGAGGTATCTTCTTCTTGGGAAGAAGTGGATCATGCTCAAAAAGCATGTGCTTGTACTTTCTCTTCAGATCGAATGTGATGAGAACAAATCCAACAGTATGAGAATGATCCTTGAATCTGTGATTCGAATCAGCTGAGGTAGGATCAAATCTGTGAAAGTGCATATAGTCTTTTGTCTTCTCCTTCGAACCACCATGGGTGAGATTATGCCAAAAATAACTATTACATGTTTGCTTGAAATCAAAATCAGATTTAAGACTTAAAAAACAGTTTCTTGAGATCTCCTTTGAACCAGTAGGGGTGAGATCAAAACTATCATATGCATGAGAAATTATCCCAAGCAGTAATTGCTTAGAATCCAAATTAGATCCAAGACTTGAATCATGGTTTCTTGAGATCTCCTTTGAACCATGAGAGGTGAGATCAAAACCAGTAATTGCATGAGAATTTATCCCAAGCGAATGGAAATGGCCATAAGCTTCAATAACCTTTTGAAAGCATGAATTTATGATCGTATAGTAGTATAAAAGAGGAGATAACTGGAGAGGAGCGAATGCATTACCTTCAGTAGCTGTTTTGACCTCTGAAATAATCATGTGATCATGATGCAAACCAACAAACTCTGGTGCAAGAGAGGATTTAGGACCTTCTGCAATATCTAGAGTGTGAGCTGGCACAGAAAGAGAAGAAAGTTTGAGCATGAGTGGAGAATTTGCAAGTTCTTTGTCAACAACTTCAATATGAGATGATGTTGGTTCATGATTTGAGAGACCATCAAGGGGAGTGAATGGAACACTTTGCTTGCTTTCGAATGGATTTGGACCAATCCCTTCATTCTGTCTGCCAAATCTTTCATCCAGGTATGCCCATAGCTCTTTTGGGGATTCAACATCATCAATGAATTGATGTACCAAGAACCGAGACATAGCAAGCATCATGTTTCCCATGGCTCTGTCACCATTATTTAACCAATCAAAATTTTCTTCAGAGGATTCGAACTCTCTCTCAAAACAATAATGAAAGAGACAATTTCTCTTCAAATGTGCTATCACTTTGGTTTCGATTCATCATAGTTGAATGGAGAAAGAGGATCATAGTTGAATGGAAGAGGATAGATTTCTTTTGAATACATTGAAGCTGTAGAAGACCTACAAAAACAATATAGAATAACTGCAACTGCTACTGCTGCAAAAATGCAGAAACTGTTGCAACTGCTGCACTAAAAATCTTGGTAATAACCTGCAAAAAACTCTCAAGAATGGAGATAAACAATACTCTCGACATGCTCTGATACCATGTGAAAATCCTCACAACGGATCTAAGAGATGATGTATACCTCACAAGAGTAATTATGATTAAGCAGGAAAATAGAAGAAGAGTGAACAATACAGTATAATGAGCAACAGAATAATATGGTACAATAGAACTCAGATAGAAGCAATAATACTTCACACACACTAGTTAATTACTCACAATATGGACAAATAAATATTACAATGGTAGAGAGGATTCGAATGCCTAAGGTGGAAATTCGGATTAGCCTCTCAGAGTGATCATAAGATCAATAGAGTGTCATCGGAGCACAACTAGGTGTCCTCATGATCATCGAAGCACAACTGGAAGTCTTCATCATCATCAGTGGAGTCATCAATGCTCAAGTAACTATCAACCATTAGTCAAACTAACTCTTGTAGGTGTAACTGAGTGTAACTGAGTGCAACTGAGTGACAACTGTACTGGTAGGTGAAGAAGGGCGAGTTGCTCCCTAAAATCAACGAAGAAGGGCGCATTAAGAAACTGGAGGGAAAAAGTTAAATAGTGAGAAGCTCCTGGGGGCTAGCCAACTGAGGGCTAAGTGTTAGACTGATGATTGGGATGCATGCAAACCCTAGAATGCATGCAAACCCTAAAGGTGCATGCATGACTGAAAATGTAAATGATCAAAATACTGGTGGGACTAGGATGGAGTATAGGAATATCCTAACATGATGATGATGATGCTCCATGATCCATTGATGATGATCCAGCTCCAGAATTGAAGACTTGCACCGATATGTATTGATGACCTATGTTGACAGAATACCTTCCTAGTTAAGAGGGAGTGGTGATGTACTTGTAATTTCGGAAGATATTCTTCTATGTATTGCATTTGTACTTTATTGTATATCCCACAGAGATGTATTATTCCTCTGATTGGAAGTGTTGTCATTTGTATTTGTAAGTGTCGCAAGTTACATTGTAAGTGTCATCATTTGTATTGATGGGTTATTGAGTTTGATCATTGTGATCTTGGTTTGTGGCTTATCTTATCTTTGAGGAAGTTGCGTGGTTTTTTACCTTCTTGGTTTTCCCCGGTGAAACTCTGTGTCTCTGGTGTGATTGCTCTTGTTTCTATGATTGATATGTTGTACATGTTATTCTCTTAGTGATCACGAATGATAACGGAATGAAATTATTGAAAAACTAACAAATATCCTTCGTGAAACTCTATCAACCATAGTTTTGGATAATAAATAATGATTAAATTTAAACCCTTTTGAATAAAAAAAGATAATTTAAGTACATGACTATATGGAGTCGCAAAAAAGTTATGAGCATGAGGTGAACATATTTGTGTATTTTTACAATAAGACAACATGGATGCCTTCACATTTCATGGGGAAGGTAGGATATTATCCTCACCTTCATATTTTCCTATGCTTTCATTGTTTTGAGTTCGTCTTCATCTCTAGGTTGAATGAACTTTGGGAAGGTAGGATATTATCATCACCTTCATATTTTCCTATGCTTTCATTGTTTTGAGTTTGTCTTCATCTCTAGGTTGAAGAAAAGTTTATTGTGAATATGTTCTTAACTTTGTTAGAAATGTTTAATTATAGTTTACTAGTAATTGTTATAAAATTAGATAAGCAGAAAGATTAGTTTAAAACATTACGTTTTTTCATATAATTTGAATTATAAACTTTTTTCCTCCTACCATAGAAAAGAGAGAAAAGAGTAGGGCTGGTGCAAGCTAATGCTAGCCACTCATGACGCGTTAGTCACAATGGAATCATGGAAAAACAGAAATCTGAACGTCAAAAAGCAATATTAGAGCTACCTACACAACTTTTCGGAATATGGCGCAAGAAGATGAAACGTCGACAATCAGATTATCTTTCGGAATATATAAATAGTATTTATGGAAATGAAGTATAACTCCCAAAAAATGGGGTTGTCCTAAGGTTGGTATGTTATTTTTTTAAGAAAACATAATGAATATGTTTGCATTAGTTCCCTGGTTTGGTATGCAAATGGTGGAATTTTGTGAAAAAAATTATATACAGTCGTAGATAACAGGCCGTTCCAGTGCAGCAGTATTTTTCCATATTTATTTATTTTTATTTTTATTTTTTATTTTAATTAAGGAAGTCAACCAAGCCCTAGAATGACTAGGTCGAGCGTTAGTCCCCGACATCATGGTCTTAACATAA
>BSBM01000680.1:5535000-5545000 GCA_027924585.1 Larix kaempferi | reverse complement strand
ATTATTTTTTAAATTTTTTATTGACAAAGGTGTCACACATATTGTCGAAACAAGAACGTTGCTACTTCCACCCCTTCCAAACTCTAATTGGGAGGAGAAAGAACGTAAGTGGGAAAAATTTGTAAAGGAACGCGAATGGGAATTTTTCTTGAACAAATGATGGTCTGCACTTCCCCAATAGTCTAGAAACCTTTAGGATGGCATTGGGGGGTGATGAAGCATGCTCTGATGTACCTAGTTTGATGAAACTGAACATATGACAAACGACATGAACAACAGTGGAAGAAAATCCGACAAAGACAGACTCTTGAGTCACAAAAGCACCCCAGATATTCAGAAAATCAAAAGAGCAAAGAGGAGGCAGTGACGTGAAGAGCTGCGGGAGTAGGCAATTGCGCTCCGGAGGACGTGAGGATCAAATGTTGCGATAGATGTAGAAGATCTGCCAGAATCAAGCCGAGCCCGCAATAATCGAGGTGTCGAAGAGGAACTATTGTTGATGGATGAAGACTTGTGGATAGAGCATGGTAGATCTCTCCAAGTTCAAATACCTAAAACAGTAGCACCTCCGTATCCATTTCGTTTAACACAAAGCGTTCGGGTGGAAGAAATTGTCGAAGAAAATCTAGGTCTCCATGCTGGTCAGTCGAGGATTTGGATTCATCGAAGCATAGAAGGTGATGATATTAATAGACTATTGATTCATCAACCAGAGGAAGGAAATTGGGTATCTTTTCAACCCAAATTTTCAAATAGAAGTTTTCATCTAGTGTACTCAGAACATGAGGAAGCGCCCCCCTGCCAATACCAAATTTGAGCGACTCGACAAGCACATCGGAAAGCCCGAGATTTAGTGAAATCCCATTCGAGCAAAAATTTAACTGGATCTCGACAGAAGTGGTCGAAGAAGGCAGATCTAGTGATATCGAAGAAGATATAGTTACTGATTTTGAAGACAGAGAACCAAGTCCAGAAAGACAACTAATCCAAATTAACAAAGCACGAAGTCTTGATTGTGGAAATAACCCACCCACACCTCCATCAAATTCTCAGAATAATACACCAGCCAACATGGCACACACAACAACACACCTTCCGTTCTACGAAGGAGATGAAGACCCAAGAAGACATAGGTTTGTGTGCGAAGCAATATGGACAGCCAATCAAATTACCAATGAAGAAAGACAGATTGCTCAATTTGTTGGTTCGTTAAGAAAAAGAGCACTGACATGGTACATGGGGTACATAGCAAAATCGCCAAATGCAACAAAAGCAAAAATCAAACAAATCTTTTTGGCCTTTTTTATGATTAAAGATGCGACATACCTAGCAGTAGAACGACTGAAGATGACAGTCCAAAAGCCAACCGAAACTATCAAGGAGTACGACAAGAGGTTTAAAGACCTCCTGAGCAAATTAGACTATGAAATCGAATAAAAACTATTAATCAAATGGTTTATTGTTGGTTTAATCAATAAAATCAGAATACATGTCCGTTGACAAAATGTTAATACATATGCAGATGCACTAAGAGTAGCACTGGAAATCGAAATGGATGACAAATACCCTCTAGTATCCATGGATAGACACGTCGACGAACGCCTTGAAAGTATGGAACAAGCTATCAGAAATATGACGTTAAAAGGACCAGAACTATGGTTTACAACTTGTTGAGCTTCAGGACATACCAAAGATTCTTGTCGAATTGAGGATCAGCGACAAGAAGTAAAACTCTTTCAATCCAGATGTTTTTGCGACCTATGCAAAGAGTATGATTCACATACCACAAATGATTGTCCATACAATCTAAAAAATAAGAATGCAAGCTGGTGTCAAATTTGTGAAGTGAATACACATACAATTGAAGAATGTCACATGAACCTGAAAAATTGGCAAAACTATCATGCAGTGTACCAGACAAATTCTGTCGAACTGAAACAAGAAAAAAATCTAGCAAACGATAGATTCGAGAGAAATGATGGAATAAATAACCAGTACAATCAAAACAAGAATGACAAATACCCAAGGTATAATGACTAATGATACGATCAGTGATACGACGGCTACAATAGATGCGGTGGACACCAGAGTTGTGGTCGTGGCGATAGAGGTCGAGGCATTCGATTTGGTCGACCTGGTGCATGTTTTACATGTTTCAGCGAGAATCACCGACATACAGAATGCCCTTATAAGGAAAGAAGTGATCTTAAATTTTGTACAAAGTGTGGGGTAGGTGATCACTATTTAGAGGATTTCCCTAGCATGTTCGAGAAAATAAATAATAAAAAGAATGTTCATGTTTTATCTTGTATTAGAAAAAATGACGTGCTTCGTACAAAAAGCTTGCAAATTGTAGCAAGGCAAGGCACTCAGATTGGTCAAGATAAACCTCAGATAACTAGAATTGTCAAAAAGGAGGATTATCCAAATCCTATAAAACAAAAATCTGTGTAAAAAGATGCATCCGACATATTTAATGACTTAGCAACACATGAAGATGTTCTCAATGAATTGCTAAAATTAATCTCAAATGAAGAAGTTGTAGGAAAAATGATTGACCTATTACATAAATTAAAACATGTCGAGCAAAGACAAACTAAAAACATTTGCCAACTAAAGCAAAAAGAGAAAAATGATGTCGACCCATTAGTTGATCTTGACATCAATGGATATCATGTATGACAAGTCATACTAGATTTTGGATCCCAAGTGAATATCATGACTCGTGATACCTGGGACCATCCTGGTCGATCTCAACTACAGGAATCAGGAATCTACTTAAAGCTCGTAGATCAGGGATTAATTGAGCCGATTGGAGTATGGAAAGGAGTCGAAACTTTCATTAAAGGTATTACATTGACAGTAGACTTCAAAATGATCATCCCAAAAGATGATGCAAGCTCATTCCCTGCATTGGTCGATCGACCATGGGGACGAAAGATGAAGGCTTCAATTTCCTTAGATAAAAGCCGTATCAAGTTGAAAGGTAACGGTCAGAAGGTTACAGTACCAATCTTCCCATCTCAGGGAGAACCTTGGTCAGAACCTGCAGAAGTCGATAATGATGTCCGACAGCTTTACCGAATAGATAATAATGAAGATCGCATTGAGCCAAACACCCAAGGAGAACTTCATCTTGGAGATCCTATCTCGCTCGGATATAATTCAGATGCAGAACTCTATGACTGGAAAATAGAGAATTATGATTTACATGCAAAAGAATACTAGACTATGGAATCCATCTCAAGGAAGCAAATAAAGAGGTGTCTCTCAGTATCTTACACACCAAATATTTTCAAACGAAAAATGCGAGCATATTCAACACTTGTTCCAGATAAAAATGTACAATACGGTAGCTCAACATTAAGATATAAAGAATTTGATTCACCTGATGTTCATGAGGAACAGGTATCAAAACATGTCGGAGAGCAAGGCCGACTACAAAGTTTGGTAGAGACATTCACTGGTCAAGCTGCGAGATGGTGGGACACTCATCAATCGAAACTACAAAATTGGAATACCTCATCAACATCTTTCATAGAAAGGTTTGGACGAAGAAAATTGACAACTCAAGCTGACATTCCCTTGTTTACACAAGGACAAAACCCTGAAGCTCACATTGACTGTTGTGAAAAATAATGGAGAAAATTAGGCTATAAAGATGAAAGAAAATGGCCTCACCTCTTCCCCAGAACACTCGATGATATACCTAACAAATGGTACAAGATAGAAGAAGCAAGAGGAGAAACTTTCTTTTGGAAAGACCTAAAAGAAAATTTTATTAAGGATTTCCAGTTTTCTCCACAGGATGAAAAAATGGTCAAAGCAAGCAAAAGAATTAAAGAATTTCTACATCCAACAGAAACGTTAACACTTGGAGACAAACAGAAGAGTATGCACCCACGTAACACCTGTTACAATATAAATACGACAGAAAAACAACAGTCGACAAGACTGAGTCTAGAAACAGAGATGTCAGTAGGAAAAAGTTTTCAATGGAGAAAGGATCATCCCAGTGTGTCGAAGCCCGTAAGAACAATCTTAAGCACAGAGATTGTAGGAAAAGATGAACCTGAAAGGTTAACAGAAAAATAATTTCCACCAACTTTCACACAAATCAAAGAAGGTGAAAGACAGATAAGTAACAGTCGTGCACCAGAATGGATGGACGCGAAGATTAAAACAAAGGAAGTAGATATTTCAAATGATGACCGATCGAAAATGGCAAATATTGGTGATTACTGGAATAAGGAACAAACAATAGAAATCTCCAGTATTCTCAAAGAATGTCAAGACGTTTTTGCTCGAGACTACAAAGACTTGAAAAGACTTGTAAAGGAAATGGGCGAGATGAAAATTGATATTAAACTTGACGCCAAATTCGTAAAGAAAATACCCTACAAACTTGCTCACAAATATAAGGATATTGTCAAAAAGGAGATTGATAACATGCTTACTGCAGGAATCATATATCCTATCGACCAGTCGGAGTGGGCAAGTCCTATGGTCATTCATCCAAAGAAGCAAGATCCGACACGATTGAGAAGCTGTGTCGTCTTTCGGGAGCTGAACAAGGTAACACTAACAAATCCCTTCCCTACCCCTTTTGCAGATGAAATTATTAATGAAGTTGCAGGGCATGAGTGTTATTCTTTCACGGATGGATTCTCGGGGTACAACCAATTACCTATAGAAAAAGAAGATCAGAAAAAGACAACATTCGTGTGCGAATTTGGGTCATTCGCGTATAAAGGTATGCCTTTCGGTTTGAAATATGCACCTGCGGTCTTCTCAAGAATTGTCGTCAAAGCATTTCAAGAATATATTTACAAAACCATGGCTGTATACTTTGATGACTGGACAGTTTATACAATGCTGAAATATCATTGCAAGTGGCTTAGACTAATGTTGGAAAGATGTTGACAGATACAACTATCCCTGAACATTAAAAAGTGCATCTTTGTGACACCTATTGGCATATTACTTGGCCATGTAGTTTGCAAAGAAGCAATCAAGGTCGACTATGCGAAGATCAAAATTATCCTCGACCTAAAGCCTCCAGTTAATTCGAAACAAGTACGAATCCTATTGGGTCATACTGGATATTACAGGAAGTTTATTAGACATTATTCCGATATGACTTATCCTCTCGAAGAATTGCTAAAAGATGATCGATATTATAAATGGACAGAGGAATGCGACATTTCATTCAACACATTGAAAAGAAAAATGGTCGAAACACAGATTCTTCGATTTCCAGATTGGTCAAAGAAATTTCATGTACATATTGATGCATTTGGAATAGCAGTGGGAGCCATTCTAGCACAACCCGGAGATGATGACATGGATTATCCTAATGCATTCAGTAGTCGAAAACTAAATAAAGCTGAAAGAAATTATTCTACGACTGAAAGAGAAGCATTAGGTATGGTATTTGCCCTTCAGAAATACCATCATTATTCATTGGCTAATCCCTTTGTATTTTATACAGATCATCAAGCTTTAAAATACTTAGTCAATAAACCATTGCATCATGGGAGACTATGTCGCTAGTTATTACTGTTCCAAGAATTTGAATTCGAAGTGATCATTCGACCTAGAAAAGCTAATGTCGGACCAGACCATCTGTCGAGAGTCGACACAAGAGAAGAACCGATAGGAATTGAAGACGACTTACCAGATGCACACTTGTTTCGCATTGAAGTAGTACCTTCAGAACTTACTGAAATTGCACAATTTCTTGAAAATGGGCAAGCTCCGGAGGGAATGAATGAGAAAAAGAGGAATCTATTAGCAATGAAAGCATCCCCCTACACTTTAATCAATGGATTCCTTTATAAACTGGGCCTGGATGATATACTACGCCGATGTGAACTGGAGCATGAACGACAGGATATAATTACAGAAGCCCATGCGGGACCAGCAGGAGGACATTATCATGCAGACATAATAGCTAGAAAAATCCTACAAGCACGACTTTGGTGGTCGACAGTTCATAAATACTGTCGAGAGTTTGTATCTAAGTGTGATAAATGTCAGTGCATGGGCCGACCACTACCAAGAAAAAAAATGCCATTGATCCCAATTAACCCTAGCCGAACATTTCCAGTAGTGGGAAGACGAGCAGGTGCTCGGTATATTGTCACTGCTGTCAAATACGTTACCAAGTGGGCAGAAGCAGAACCAGTTGAAACATGTTTAAGTGAAGTTTCCGCTAAATTTATTTATGAAAACATCATAACACGTTTTGGATGCCCCATAACATTGATAAGTGACCAAGATACACACTTTGTATGTAAAACTATTAAAGCGTTGACTAAGGAATTTGCAGTTGATCATAGAATAAGTACAACATATCATCCTCAGTCGAATGGTGCAGTAGAATCATTCAATAAAACACTTACAAAAGGACTGATAAAAATTTGCAACATAGAGAAAGATGATTGGGACGATAAACTACCTATTGTCCTGTGGGCATATAGAACATCATATAAGAGAATGACAAGATAGACACCATTCTCACTTGTCTATGGGCAAGAGGCTGTCATGTTGTTACATTTCCGACAACAAGCATCGACCATTGCAATAGCTCTACATATCGACGTCAAAGACACTCGACATGAATGGCTATTACAGCTGTCGAAGATGGATGAAAGTCGATAGCTGGTAATAGAACATCAGAGAGTGCAAAAACAACAACATAAAGCATGGAATGATAGAAATATCAAACAAAATAATTTGTCAGTTGGAGATTTAGCACTCCTCTATAATAGCCGAGTAAAAGCGAAGCCAAAGAAGTTGCATACAGAATGGATGGGACCCTATATCATCGAAACATCAAATCCTAATGGCTCAATCTAACTGAAAACGTTACAAGGAAATATTTTCAAGAAAGCAGTAAACGGCGCCCAACTTAAACAGTATAAATCATGAATATTTGAAAAAAAATGGTTAGAAATACCGAATGAGAGTACTATAAGCAATCAAGGAAATATAGCAGAACACGACAAAAGCGGAAATAACAAGAGAATGGCAGAAGAAGGAGGGAAAAAGAAGAGAAAGAAGTTCGGTGCACAACCGTCGATATTACAGGCACCGACAAGAACATCGACGGTTTCTAGAAGAAAATCCGGCACGGTAGAAGCATTGGAGCTCGTACCGACCAAACATAAGTAGAGAATCTCGTCGACATAACACAATGAACGAGCTGTCGTAGCACCATAATGACAAAGCAATAAAGGCTAAAGATAACCGCGCCGCCAGAAGTAATGTATCTGATGAAGCGTCGGTATCCGGCTAGTCTAATTTAATAGCCCTATCAAATCAACCATTAATACAGGCCTCCACGTCTTGTTCACCCATGCTGAGTAACTCCACTATAAATCCGGAGCTCGAGGATTCTTGGTTACTCTTCTACTGAGAACTTGAACTCCAAGAAACAGAATTTCCTGACTCCGCTGAAGCTAATTTCACAACCTCGCACCCTGAATCCACCATGGCTCCCCAAAAAACTTTAACAGCTAGCAAAGCCACCGCAACATCAGTTAGAGAACTGGAGAAAGAACAAACACCACTGGAAACTAGACTCCAGTTGATTCGGAATGCAAAGGCATTAGAACCCATCTGGAAGAACACATGGAGGAGCGTTGAAGATTAGGGGAAAGAGTCAAGTGGTCACTAGAGAGAGGAAGCATGAAGGTTGCAGACAGCCACAATTCTGCATTACCTGAAGGAACCTTTAACGGATAATTTTGGAGGATTGAAAGAAGTCATTGCACAATTCATCGTTAGCAGATATCACAACGACAAAGTTTACTTTGATGTTTCGGTTGATATCAATGGTGAGATCATCCACAAAATAAATGGCCTTTCACATAAAGGAGATGCTATACCAACAAGTTCAAGTACAGACTTGATTGATGAGTTTTTCGATTCTCCTGCTGGAAAGAGCTCACGAGGTATAGTCATGAGCAAGATTATTTTTGGCAATTACAAAACTGCCGCCAAGATTGTATCACATGAATTTTCACAAATAGGTAGAGGCTCAGAATTGAAGACTGAAATGCTAGAAGCTGTCAAGAATATGGCTATGAACAACAAGGTATACAACTGGGCGGATTACCTAGCCGACATTCTCAAATATACATGCGATAAGTGCCAGGAGGAGGGAGCTAGCATCTGCTACTCATTTGTACTCATTTGGATTGCTATAACCCACTTTCACCCAAAAGGAAACAAGGATTTTGTCGAACACTGACTCGTCCTTATGGAAAATTTTCGCTGCTTTGCACCTGGATCAAGCCGACATGGACATACAACAGTCAAACTTTGGCTTGAAGCATGGTTTATTGATCTTAAAGAAATAGCAACAAGATGGAGGGTACCACAAAATGTCTGTTGAAGTCTGCCCCCGACAGCGCACATCCAACTATCTTTGGATGAAACAGTAGTATGGTACATGGAAGGAGCAGCAGGACCAGCAAAACAACTTGACTATTACCCTTCAATAAGCAAAATCTTCACAAAGTTAAGCCGCCAATATAATGAAGTATTACCCATCCCGATACAAGCAAGGAAAACCAACTTCAAATATGTTGAGCCTCTGTCCGACATGGAATAAGAAGAAGCATATGAAAGTTGATTGTACATGAACACTTTCAGCTATCAGCCCGAGCCGACACCTTGCCCTAAGGTGTTAGGACTTACCCAAACTCCGCACATAGAGACCAGAGAACAATCAAACAACGACACAGAGTCCGACAACCCAGAACATCTGTTGACAGACGATAATATCTAGAAGGTAGCAGCAGAAATTGTCAAGGCCTGACAAAACCAAGTAATATCGACCAAGGGGAAAGGGAAAAGACAAGTAACATTTCAAGAACTGACGGTAGCAGATGAGATCAAGCTCTATGACACCGCTACCCAAATCCTTGAAGATGCATCCAAGAACAAACCGCGAGTTGAAGATCAATTCAGAAAGTTCTTAGCAACAAATAAGTATCCATCTTCCCAAGTTATTGTTAAAAAACCCAAACTTTCAGTCGTACCTGATATTGACTTAACCATCCAGTCCCCTCCCCATTCCCCAACTACAGTAGAAGAAGAAAGAATTCTATTAGCATTACCTACCCCTCCTATCACAGAAGATACTGCCTTGAACACATTCATTGCAAACATTCCAGTATTTTTCCCTAACTGGCGTGAGATGGTCATCCAACAACTAGTTTTTGCCTCTTCGTCTTCTAACCCGGCTAATTTAACTCTCTCCGACACCATCCAAACTGGAAGTTTACCTTCACAATCATCCCTTCCAGAAATTGTTGGTCACATGACAACCCATCATATCAGAAATCCTAACCCATCAGACTTAGTATGTGCACAACAAACAGGTGTCTTTACTCCTCTTCTAGTTAATTTATCTCCACAACAAATGAATCCAACTCAAGTGAATATCATTCAAAATCCACAAGTTTTCGGTTTCCATGCCGAGTCTAATCTAGTTAGTTCGGATCCACTTGATAGTACCATTTCAGTGAGTCCAATTCTGACATCCATCGACCTACCATCACTCCCGGTAAACCAGTCGAGTTCCCTTGTTGACGGATCCAAGTCTAGTCCACTTACACAGCAGCTCAACAAAGAAGCAACCACGACAGAAGCAGACAAAGCCACTTCTACTATACCTAAGGAAGCAGTCGCAAATCAAGAAACTGTAGCTGACATGACAAGACCATTAGAGCACACAAATGCTCCAGACATCAATATAAGCAATATAGAAATCTCTAGCACACCAGCAGCAAATACACCAAGGGACGAAGTAGCAGAACATGAAACTCTAGTCATCACAACAGTAGTACCCAGTACACAAAGTCTGGCAGAACATGCTATTGTCAGTACACAAGCAGTCATCGACAGGCACCCAGCAACAGAAGGAAAAGATAAGGACCCATAACAACAAACTATACACAAAGAAAAAGAAAAGAGTAGCCGCAAGAAG